>PVIC010016885.1:0-33382 GCA_004025085.1 Thryonomys swinderianus
GGACTGCTCCATAGTACAACATTAAAACAGAGTAAGGGGTTGAAGCAGCTGCCTTCACAGAAACCCTAAGCTCCTTTATGTTCTTTCCCCATTCGCACTAGACCACTCGGCATATCCAGGCCTTGTTCCTGCTCCTCTTTTCATCACGCTCTGCCTCACCCTCCTTGTCTTCTCCTTACAGCAGGACTCGGCTCATCTCCCTCTGTGAGACCGTCCTTGATGTGCCCCATGAGTTACCTCCTCCTTGACCTGACCTCCGGTCTCCCATAAATAGAGTGAGTATAATGCTCCTCCAGTGTGTAAGCTCCCGTGAAGGCAGATTCATCTGTAGCCCATTCATCTTCACATCCCCCCTCCCAGCATGGTAGACACTGCGTATTACACACACTAAGACTATTGGATGAGCCTGTGAATCTGTGAATCTTAATATCAAGATACTTTCTAGTCCTCTGAATTCCAGAAACTCAGGTTCTAGTGTGGACAGGTGTTTCTCTGCACAATTCGCTAGTTGCTCTTTAAGAAAATGATGCTGATGTCATCCTTCAGATATTATCGGTTTCCTTTTCTGCCTGACCCCTGGCTGCAGCCTCAGCCCAACTGCTCCACAGTTTCTAGTACCTGCATGGTTGAACAAAAGGTACTGGCATCACCTCCTATAATTCTTTGTGCTGCAATCTCCTCCTTCCCACACAAACCCACTCTCTCTGCCTCAAGCAAGGCACTGTGCAAACGATAGAAGTCCTAGGAAACTCCAGTCCTAGTGACTCACACCCCACCTCTAGGTCATTCCTCTATGACCTGTGAACTTCATATTAAACCAGCTTCTTCCTGATTCCAAGCATCAGCATGGATGACAGATGTGTCCTCTGGTGGCCCACAAGTGTGCTGCATACCTGTATGAGGTAGTAAGTCATTAATTCCTAGCCAAAACCTTCCTAGACCCTGTTCCAGGATGCCAAGAGGAATACTGAGCATCATTATTTCCTCTTGGCTAGCTACTTCCTGAAGGTTTTCAGCATTGGAGAGACTAGAGAAAAAATAAGAAAGGAGAAAGTGCATTGCCTTCTCCTTTTTCTTGCTGTTCCCATTAATGCTCCTAACAGTGAGATGTATCCAAACATAACTTGGATGGAGCCTCCACCTTCTAATGACATTCTCAGAATGCTTTCTCAGAGGTACAAGCCTCATGGCTTTCTTCACAGAGGTCTAAAATCTACCACTTTGAAGCTCCTTCTCCAAGCTCTTAACATGCCATCAGCAACCATATAGATCCTCATCCTCAGAGGTTTGGACCCAAGCTCCTTAAAGCTCATCCTGTGATCTTTTAAGTTCCAGTAGCCCTAATCTCTTCACTTGTTCCTTACTCCCAGTGTAGAGTAGCTTCTCCCTACAGTTACTCTCTCTTTACCCATTTTAGTTTTTCACCCCTCCCCCACTTGCATAACCAATCACCTCTATTAAATTCCCTGTGTTGAAGTACCTAGTGTGGTTTTGGATTTCTGTGTTTCTCCCTGTACCCTAACAATATCCAGAAGTTCTTCCTGGTAGTTCCCTAGTAGAGAATCCTGAGAATTGGCTCAACATAATTTCAATGTAAAATGACAACCATCTAATGTAAGAATTTCACCAAGGATTTTACATTAGTTGTCTAAATAACCTTAGCTAACTCACATGATCTTGAGTCTTAATTTTGAAAGTAGAAACAGCAAATAAGCTGATCTCTTTGCTATCTCCTAAAACTGCACCACAAAAAAAAGAAAAAGGTCTATGTAAAATAGCTTTAAGGCCTATATTAGGAAGTTTCAATCATTAATATAAAAAGTGTTACCACATATATGAATACCAATTTCTAAATTATTACAGTAAAAAACAAATTGCCATCTCCTTCAAAGTATTCCCTCTTGCTTTGAGCATATTAATTCTGGTATTCTTGCCACTTTTGGAAGTTCTGGAAGTCCTCTCTCCTGAAAGTCTTTATGAGGTATGATTAAAAACAATAGGATAAATGGTGTTACCAAATGCCATCCATTGGAAAAACAGGCTTGTGGCAAACCTTACTTACAGTGTGTCTTCATCTACCTTATTCACTAGACCCAACACTGTTTGACACTGAAGCAGCCATGACAGCACCATTAAAGACGCTCACAAAAGAAGACTTCCAGAACTGCGCTAGAAAGTGACAAGAACAACGGGAAAAGCACTTTCAAGAAAGGGGAGGGAGTGCTTCAAGGGAGATTACTGGCAATGTACCTTTGACTATAATAATTGTTTAAGTTTAAACATTCACCATTTTTCTCAACTGCACCATGTAAAATTATGACTTTGACTATCAACAGGCTAGGAAAATCCTTAAAGTTTGACCTCAGTAACCTCTGTGAGATAGTTCCTCCCACCTGTACCAACTATACAGGAATTGCTCCAGGTTGACTGCTTGATGAAAGAGTCAAATCTTGATAGGAAGAAGGTTAAACCTACCATTTCCTTTAGGGATAAGAGCCTTGTCACCCCTTTTCATAATAAAGTTTATTCTTGATGTCACAATGACAGGTTGGCCAGTCTCTGTTGGGGCTGTCACTGTGAGAAAAGGCTGGAAAACCATGGCAAGTCATTCGGTGGGACAAGGAGAAGACGAATACCTTCCTTTCATGTTTGGGGCCGTGTCAAGGTGTCATATTCCTGCTAAGAACAGCTAAATAGGGAAGAAACTTGAAGGATTAGTGGGAAATGGGAGTGGGGAAGGAGGCGGCACCATCAATTGCTAAAATTGGCCCCAAACAGATTTCCTCATTGTTCTGCCAATTGGTTTTGCAATGAATCAGAGGAAATTTGGCGAGATATTCAACCAGGGCATGTACAGTATATTGGGACCAAAGTAAACAATTCCGTAGGGCTTGGCAGTTTCTCATTGGCTGTTTCAGGAGTGAGCTGTGACACACTAAGCTGTGAGCCCATTCTTTAATGTTCATATAATGAAAATGAAAATGAGGCCACAGATGAAAAGGTTTGCCCCTAAAATTTGAGAGACAACTATCAAATTCACTTATGATACACAAAGGACTGTGGCCTAAAAAAATGGAATAAAGTCAGATATTTAAGATCACACAGAGTGTACAGTCAGCATATGAACTCAGACCACTTAGCCTCAAAATCCCTTGTATGAAAACTGTATAGGCCTTCTAATAACTAGAAATATTATTCCTAGAAACAAATATCCCTGATGCCTAAGCGCAGTCATATTCTCTTGAATGAGCATATATGGATGAATAGATTCTAACAATTTATGTACTATGAACTTACTTGAAAATGGACAAAGCCTAGAACTATTTAATATTTTATATGTAAATGATTCACTTGAAGTATAAAAGTTTACAAAAACATATTACACTTAGGTGCAGTTTTATAAATATTTAGAAAATAAAATTATGATACATTATATATATCATATAAAGAAGCATATATATATATGCATATATGCTTCTTAACACAGAAAATAAGATCTTCTCTAAATCTTAATTCTACCCTCTCATAATAGAAACCAGGGAGTATACACATGTGAAGGAAGAAAATGCCCATCGCACATAACTTCAATAGGAGGAAGAAGCTTAGTCTAACTGGCTTCTAAGGAGTAAAAAAAATCTAAAATACACACAGACAGGAAACCAGTAAAATGAGGGAAAAATCTGAAGAATTGTGAACTCTTTGTTAGCTGTGTCTTAAGAGCCTAAAAGTCAGTTTTATAAACCCAATTATTATACATTATTTATATATTATTTCTGCTCTCTGATAAAAATCTGTTCAATAAATAGTCTTTTGAACATGTTTAAGTAGCTTTGGTCTAGAGAGCAAAGTAAGGAGGTTTTATTAAATGAAGAAGCCCATCCCATAAGGCGACGTACCGCATGATTCCAAATCTGTGACATTTGGGAAAAAGTGAAACCATGAAAACAAGAGACAGACCAATGGTTGCAGGGGTTATGAATATGGAAATGCTTAACTGGATGGGCAGAGGGTTTTAGAACAGTTTGCTCTGGCATTTCAGATATGTGTTCTTACACATTTGCCCAAACACACAGAGTATACACAGAGGTCAGGAGTGATCCCTCCCCAATGTTGGGTGCTGGTGATGGAGGTGCCCAAGGGACCCCTAGTGTGATAAGAATTGTAGGACTCTGGAGATGGGGTGGGGGTGATAAGAATTGTAGGACTCTGGAGATGGGGTGGGGGTGGAGGTTGAAAGAGAGCAAAGCTTTGCATAGGGAGGACAGAACCTATATGGAAACTCTCCACACTTTCTCCTCAGTATTTCACACATACCTTTGACTCTTGAGGAATCCCTAGTGATAATCAGATCAGAAATACACATAGTAACTTCTGGATGTGCTCATTAGCTCTGTTGGTGAATTCAATGAATATTGTGCTTTCATGGCTGGACAGTTAGGAGACAGCTTTAAATCAGAAGTAATTGCCAGGAAGTGCTCCTAAAGCAACCTGGTAGCCTGGCGTTCAGACCTGTCACACATGGTTAAGATCTCCATCAGCAGCCAGTCTGCTATTACCAAGATCCTGAGAATGACCCACCTGACCTCTCTTTCCAAACTACAAAGTCAATTCACACAGTTCCCTACATTTGGTGATTGGCCTCTGAGCAGTCCAGATAGCTGAGTTAATTAAAATGAAAACCATTTTTTCTTGTGGCCAACTCTGGGTTTAAAACTTAGCAGTGGCAGCTGCAGTTTAACCTCTTTCTACTCAAGCTCCAAAGAGGCAACAGGTCTCCAAAGCTCGGAGCGCGCCTGTGTTTCCACAGGAGATCAGTTAGGCAATGTGCGGTAGTGAAAATCCTTTGGGAGCATTGGGAACTCAGTTCTGGAACTCCGTACGTGTGCAGGTCCTGACCTACCTGAAACTTGAATGGTTTATCTGTAAAGCACACATAGCAAGCTTTGATTTCTAAATGGGTGATGTGGTGTGAATAAAGAAGCCCCTGCGAAGGTGCTATCTGCTTGTGCTCTGTGATTACTCACAGAGGTTGCACCGATGCCTCTTCTTTCCCTTCCCTGCCCACTTCTGTACTGTCAGATTATCACACGTGTGTAAAGGAAGTTACAGAAATCTTAATCTCAGTTTCTCCAGCCTTCAACAATCTATGGAAGATAGATATGCTGAAGCAGCCAATGGCTAGAAACTCTAGTATATCAACCTCAAGAGTACACCAGGGTTGGCCAGGCGTGGTGGCTCACGCCTGTCATCCCAGCACTCAGGAGGCAGAGACAGGAGGATTGCTGAGTTCGCGGCAGCTTGCCTGGGCTACATAGTGAGCTCAGAGCCAGCCTGAACTACAAAGCGAGACCCTGTCTCAAAAAAAAAAAAAAAAAAGAATACACCAGGGTGGGCTGGAGATTTAGCTCAGTGGTTCCGGTGCCTGCCGAGCAAGTGCATGATCCCTGGTTTTATCCCCCAGTAACTACATACAACAATACTGGGCGTGGTGAATCACGTCTACCAGCAATCGGTACCACATACCGCAATGCCAGAGTTGTGGCTCACGCCTGTAATCCCAGAACTCGGGAGGCAGAGGCAGGAGGATTGCGGAGTCTGAGGCTTGCCTGGGCACCATAGTGAGCTGAGGGCCAGCCCAAACTACAAAATGGGACCCCGTCTCAAAGAAAAAAAAGAGTATGTCAAGTTGTATGTGTGTGTGGCCTAAATGGTTTTATTATAGATGCTAGCATTATTAAAGAGTACAATCAACTTTTGTTCATTACATTACCCTTTACTGGGGACCAAAAAGAAATGAAAACCAAGTCTTACTTGTGTTTATTATTTTTCTTTTAATTAACATTACAAAGTGTATCAATAGAATGTCTTGGACAACAAGCAGTGAAACACACAAGTAAAAGTATTTTGAACAAAATGCGTCAGTAATGCAGGATGTAGGTGACTGCAGGGAATATCAGTTTGATGCTTCAGTGGTTGGCCTCTCTCAGTCACTTGGCTTTCCCTGAGCATTGCAATTTGTCTGCTTTGACATCAAGCATTACATCTTATGGGCCAGCATTCAAGAGAAAAAGGAGAGGCTGATTCAGTGAGATTTCTGTGCAGTGTTTCCTAAGAGCCAGCAATTTCCTGTCATCTTCCATATGGCAAGTTTATAATGCCCTACCAACCACTAGCAAAAAGAAGTTAGCATACTGTGACCGGCTCAGATCAACCAAGTCACCTCCATTAGAATCTTTTAAGTCCACATTCTCTGACACATTGCTGCCTACCACTGAACCGATTCAGGATTCTACAGGAAAGGAACCACGTAGTCCAGGCACCAGCAAGTCATCATCATCCCGGGATGATATTTCTCTCATTCCTTAAATTTATTTGAACACAAACTACACAAACATTATTCATTGACTAACATAACATTTTTATCTGTAACTGGAATGGAAATCTATTTTTCCATAACAAGAGTCTGGAAGTCTTTTTGGTAATTTAAAATGAATTCAAAGCAAATTTCCTAGCATTTCATTTTGTAAATCTCTACCTGGGATATTGAAAATTCTAATGTTCTTAAAAGGCTGATTTTCCTCCAAAGATCAATTTGGTGGGATTAAGAGAAGCTGCCAACTGAAGATGTAAACACAGTCCATCAAGTGGCTAAAGTTGGTCACCATTCACCACTTTTGTCTTTACCATTGATGTTGGGCAAAAAAAACCCCAAATATTGCTGAGATTGAAGATAACAGAACTCAGCTACCCAACTAGTAAAGTGGTGTGTACATGCATATATGTAAGAGTGTGCAAGTGTGTGTGTGTGCCTGTTCCTGGGTGTCTGTGTGCATGTCTTTCTGTATGCCTGTGTCTGTTTGTATATTTTTCCAACAAAAATTCACTAGGAAAGAAAACAAAAAGAGAGGTTTTGTTTAAAAAATAAAAAGTAGAGTCGACAAACTGAAGAGATACAGCCCTAGTTACAAAACAAAAGTGCGCTCTGAATTAGAAGAGGGGCTAAATTATATGAAAAAGTCCCTGGGTGTTCCACTTAGTCCCACCTATTTATGTAAATGAGGGATGTTAGGTAGGAAGAATCAGTCTGATTGGCTGATTACAGGTTACAACTCATTGATCAAGTCCAGATGACAAAATAGAACTTTCTAGCGCCTGTTTACCTTGGAAGTTGAAACATGAACATGCCTGGAAAAGGGCCCCAAAGTAATTGTGGGTTTTCCAGGAAGAGAGTATATATGTGACACCCTCCTATGCTCACATCCAGTCAGCAAAAGGCTATCAGGTTCCATTTTGAAGTTAGGACCAGTTAATGACTTGGGCCTTTTTTTGGAGAGTCAGGTTTTCTTAACTCTCAGAATATTTTCCCCCTTCAATCAAAACCTGGTGACCAACAGCATTGATGACTGAGTAAAGCAGTTAAGTCCCATCACTGTGCTGGAGTGGTAGGTTATCTGCTTGAGGCTGTCTAGTCCCATGTCAGGATGCTGATGGCTAGGTGGTGACCACCTTGAGAAACTAGAGTCACTTCTTCATGAGAGGCATCCCGATACTTTCTAGATATAAATCATAGCCACTTGGGTTAGGTTGGTCCCAGCTTCTGGTTGGGGTCCAGAGTCTTGTGGTATTAAATTAACACAACTCTGGTGTGCATCTCTTATAAACATCTATGAAGACAGACTATCGTGGCCCTAAAAAGAATGGCTAGCTCTATGACAAAGACCACCATGAGAAACTGCAAGGGGGAAAGCAACAGGGAAACAACACCAAAAGTGTAGCTAGCTAAAAAGGAGAAATGAGTTTAACCAGCCAAGAGGACCCTCTGAGATGCTCCTTCCATGGACTTAGTTTTAAGATTTTGCACATTTCCAATTCAAATGCAACATTGAGTTTATGCAACCACACAGTTAGTGTCCTGCAGACCAGGAGGTGATCTAATGCAGTGCTGTCATCCAGGGATCTGAAGCAAGGACTCTAATAGCCTATGCAGTAGAATGGGAGATTACACTCACTTTGGGAAATGTTTCTTTTGTACGGTCACTCCAAGCTATACAGTTTCTACCCTGGATCACACAATATTCTCCCAGATCTACCCTAGAACCCAGCATTGACCTCTCCTGCTAGATCACACCATTGGGAATGCATGCTACCAACATCCTTATCATTGGAGGCTGCCAACAGAGTCATCATTTATGGGAAGTCCTTCTGCTGATGGAGGTGAGGGTTATGAGGGAGCAGCATTCAGCTCATAAAGTGGGAAATAAAAAAGAAGGGGAAGTTGACACCATCCTCCCATTTCTGGGGAATTCAAGCTACCCTGTACCTGTGTATCTACAACCAAGAACATAACCTGAGTGGGCCCATGGTAGTCCACACATATTATGAAGGTTTGGAGTTAATCTGAGGGGTAAAAATTTAGTGAGATTGTAAAACCAAAGGCCAGTATCAAGGAGAGCTCAAAGGGGAGGGATAGAATTAGTCTGATAGATAACCAAAGTGGAAGGAATGCTAGAGAGGTAGAGGGTAGCATAATCTTGGCGAGCTGCTGGAGTTGGTATAATGAGTCTCACATATTATGGGATGTCTTTTGTGAGAATTCAGTGGAGCTGGGGGCTGATCGGCAGGTAATTCTGGTCAGGAAGATGCTGATATTCCAATTATAGTAGTCAATTCTTTTTAACAATAAGGACATAAGGCTGTTACATTTGGGGCCAGAAAACACTGCAGGTGATCAGTCATATAGGTTAAAGGAGAAGCAAGGCACGGTTAAATCTGGAGATCACAGGCAAACTCATTAGCTAACCTCTCAAAGTTTTCCTTACAGGTTACCTAAGAGGAAGTGTTAGCTACCTCCTTATTGCTGAGACACAATACCTGACATCCACAACTCAGAAGAGAAAAGCTTTATTTTGGTTTGTAATTTATAAAGGTTTCAGCCCAAAGTCAGCTAACTGTGAGGTAGGGCATCGTGGCAGAGGAAGCTTGTCTACAGCATGGCGGTCAGGGGAAGAGAGAGTTGAAAGGAAGAGAGAAGGTGCTATGTCTTTACAGGCCATGCCTTCAGTGATCCACCTCCTCCACCAGGCTTCAGTTCGAATGTCATATTTAGCTCTAAACTTATCAGTGGACTAATCCAGTAATGAGTACCATCCTCCCATGAGCCAATCACCTCCTCCAAACCCTACTTATGAAAGCATAAGGCTTCAAGGAAAAATCTGGATATAAACCAAAATAAGAAAATTGAGGTATAATTCACCATAGTATAGTAATTGCACTATTATTCCTTCAGAAGGAATTTACTGGCAAGATATAACAGATCCTACAACCAGTAAAGTTACAGGTGATAGTTCGGTGACAGAGTTGTCCTTCCATGAGTAAATATTGGTGTCCCTAATGCCAGAGAGCCCTGAAAGGAAGAAAAGGAGAAGCGGTCATTTTGTTGGCCTGGTCTGGCTCCTTTGGCTTGCAGACCACCTTAACCACCATCTGATTCTCACCTTAGATGCCTGTTGTGATGAATGTGACCTTAATATCAGTGAGGGGGCGAGATGTCCTCACAGCAGATAAGTCAGGATTCTTTTTAAAATGAGGAGTGTGAATCCATGAGTCTGCATTCTTTAATTCAGCAGACTAGAGGGAAGATGAGCTAATGCCTTTTTCAAAAGGCTTGGAAGAATAGTTTTCAGCGGCTAGAAGCACACTGTTGAAAGTATCTATAACAAGCATTACACTGTGTTGTAGGATATTAATGAGATTCTCATAGTAATGCAAGACGACTCCTTTAACAAAATTGGGTCAATGAAGTTCTTTGGCCCATTGCGTAGAATGGCTGGTAATGACTTCAAAAGGAGACAACCTATGTTTTCCCACAGAAGTGGAACAAAGAAGACTAGGGCAAAGACCTTGGGCCATGGCCCATTAAATGCCACACCAATTCTTGCTAACTGGGTTTTTATTATCCTATTAGTTTATTCCACTAGTTCTGAGGACTAGGGATGATCAGCATCACAGAAACACTGATGACTAGGACAGATTTACAAATGTTCCAAATGATGTGAGCTTTAAAGTGACATCCTCGGTCTCTGTGCTGTTCCCAGGATGCTGTCATTTTTTTGCTAGTAAGACCTTAGCTACTGTCAGGACTTCAGCCTCATGGCAGAGAAAAGTTTCTACCCAGTGGGAAAACATGTAAATAATAGCCAACATATGTTTATATCCTTGTGAGGGAGAAAATTGAATAAAGTTGAATTGCCAGATTTTATAAGGGCTGTCCATTTGACAAGGCAAAGGTCTATTGGATCATGAACATCTTGGTCACACTTGGCAGTAGCTAATGGAACCAATGGGACCTCTGAGACACAAACCATATGAAAAACTACACTCTTCATAGGAAAGAGCTTCCTTATAGTTCTACCCAGGGGCTGAGGAGTTAATCAGTGAAGGATGCCATGAGGACGGTCATTGGCTGATAGGAAAACCAGAAAGTAGGACTGAGATCATATTTGGTGATAGTGAGCTGAAGTGAAAAGAAAGGAAAACAATCTCAGAGGTAGATGGTCAGCAAAGAGGCGTTGTGTGC
This sequence comes from Thryonomys swinderianus, assembly GCA_004025085.1. NCBI lineage: Eukaryota > Metazoa > Chordata > Mammalia > Rodentia > Thryonomyidae > Thryonomys > Thryonomys swinderianus. Next base: position 10,577 of record PVIC010016885.1, read on the forward strand.
AGGGGAGCCAAGGAGGGCTTCCAAAGAGTGAGGAATGTAGACATTGGGGGGAGTTTTAAAGATGGTAATTTTCCTACAAAGTGAGACCCTGTCTCAAAAAAAAAAATGGTCATTTTCAGTAGCTATAATGGGAAAGAAGGCAACAGCAAACCACCTTTAGATGAGGAAGAAATTCTTGAACCATGCTGTGAGTTGCTAATTCTATGACTCTATTGACCTATCCTATCCTCCATGGGGTTAGGTTAGGACTTCTTGGATATTTCCTTTCTATTCATGAAAAACATGAATGGAAAAGTAAATAATAATTGGGGTACATCAAAGGTCAGTTGGTATTATTTATCCTTGAGGAATTGTTTTCCATTAGAGGTTCATTGGATTTTTTAGTAAATTGTAAAGGGGTTAGGAGACCAAGGAAAGGTTTTGTCAATAGTTCCCCACATCCTCAAAATCTTCAGAGTTGTTATTTGATTCAGGGAAGAAGGGAAGCTAATGTGCCTTTAGGGAAGGAAGGATCAAGTATCAGGCCAACAGGCATCAAAAGGTGACCCAAAATTGAGGAAGGTTTAACACAACTGAAGTCTTTCCTTTGAGATCTTAGACCCTCTAGAAGACAGAGTACAGAGCAAGTGGATGTTGTTGGCAAGGCAAAAATTATGGGAAGGAGAATATTGAAACAGGGCATCCACATAGTGAAGAAGGTAGAGCCATATTCAAAGGAGACTCAGCCAACTCAGCCCGAAGAGTTTGAACAGATACGTGGAGCTTTCAGTACACTCTTGGGGAAGAATTACCAGGTTCATCATTGGCCTTCCAGATGAAGGTGAAAGGTATTAGCTGTCAAGCGGTGCTATACACTGAAGAAAGCTCACAGAGGTGAACAGCTGCAAAGTATTGGTTTTTGGAGGAAATACTGGGCCACAAGTATAAGGGTTAGATGCTGGGGAATAACTATGTGGTTAATGATGTTGAGATCCTGCATAAATTTTCATTGTCTTCTATTAGATTTGCTGACAGGTAGGTTGGAAGTATTGTAAGGGTTGGTGAGCAGAACAATAAGCTTCTTATGTATGAACCCATCTATAATGAGTTCTATGCCAGACAAGTCTTCAGGATTTAAGAGGTATTGCTTGATATTGGGGAGAGGCTTATTATGATCCACCTGGATTTTAATTGGAAGTGCTGAATGGATATGAGCAACACAAGCGTTAGAATGTGCCCAGAGGCTCCCAGGCAACACTGAAAGGCAAGCTGACTAGGTTGACAAGGTTGACACTGCAGAAGGTACATGGATAGGGGCTAGTTCAATCAGATCAGAGCCCTCTGGTGGGCTTAACTCCAATATCATTCTCCCTTTTGGAGAAAGAGATAGGAGCTTTCAGAAACCTCTCCCCAACAGATAGCTGGAGGCCAACCAGGTGAAGAAGAAACAGGGTCTAATTGGAATAAATGGGAACTGATTTTGGAACAGTCATAAGTTGGTTAGCAACCCAAACTGTCTGGACAAATTCAGAATTCTGAGCAGGGCCTGTTGAACGTGTATCAGAGTTAAGGACAGAGTATAGTCCTCATGTCAAGCAGAACTCTGACTCATTGATCCCCAATTTTAATATCTAATTCCCCACCTTAGTTGGTTTTAAGTAGGGGAAGTATTTCATATATGTCCCCAGAACACCCTGAGCTCTGTTTGGAGAAGAAAGGTAGAATAGTCTTCCCAGTGTTTCACTGTAGCCAGCACTTGTGCTTAAGTCAGTCATTTTAAGTATGTCTTATATACTTATACAAAAATTAACTTTTGAGATTTAGCTCAGTAGTTCTGGCACCTGCTTAGCAAGCTCAAGGTTCCTGGTTTGATCCCTGGTAACCATATACAATACCAGGCATGGTAACTCAACACCCACCAGCAATCAGTACCACATACCACAGTGCCAGGCATGGTGGTTCACACTTATAAAGGAATGCACTGTAAGAAGCCAGCCAATGTTCTTTGTACATTATCAAATCCCAAGCCATTAGCCAATTTCAAATCTTCAAGAAGTTTTTCCCATTTGGTAGCTAACATTCATTTATAGTCAAGTACATTATTTTGGCTTTTCAAAAGAGCCCAGCTTGATCATCTTAAGTTATATGGGTCTGAAGACCCAGAAGGGGTATGTTTTAGTTGTCAAGCCAGCTGGAGTGCCAACAGGCAGCTGGTCTGCAGAGGGTGCAGAACCTAGGTAGCCTGTTTTACACTCCTCTTCTGAAGGAAACTGAACCCGTGCAAACTGATGTCACCATGTGAAGTCCCATCGTGGCCTTCGTGAGCAGAATCCAACCCAGCCTGTGTGAAGGACCCCTCCCGACTAAACCAAAGTCTCCAAGACCTTGAACCCAGAGCTTGGGAGGTATGGCTATGAGAAGACGTCCCCAATATTCCCTGACACTGCTGAAGACAGAGTGGGGCTCAGGACCTCTTACAAGGATCTGCCCGTTGTTCCAGGACAGAGCTGAGAGGAGCAGAGGAAGATCACCTCACATCCCACTTTGGACACCAAGGAATATCAGCACCCATTCACTAGGAAAGAATCAAGATCAAAAGGGTGGCTTTATTCCAAAACAGAAAACTCTGGGTGTGGAGTCTTAGGCAGACAGACAAAGTGCATTCCTAAGGGACAAAGACAAGGGCTGGTTTACACAAAGAGTCCTGGGGTTCCCTTCCAGGCCTTCTGCTCAAATGAGGGTCACAATCACGCAGGAAAGTGCCTTTTTCTGATTTGTTGATTCTAGGTCCAGGTCATTGGTCAGGTCCATGTATCCAAACTGGACTTTCGGTAGCCTATTTAGCTTGACAGTTGAAGCAGGAACACACACCTAGGCAAAGCCTGCAAAATTTAGTCTGTGGTTCTTCCAGGAAGACAGAATAAACACATTACATCTACCTCGACGCCCAGTCGACAAGTGGTTACCAGGTTCCACTCTGGAGTCAGGCCCCTATATTAGTCACTTTCCAGTGTGGGGACAAAATACCTGACATACACCCCTGAAAGGAGCCAAGTTTATTTGCTTCACAGCTTCAGAGTTTTCAGTACACAGTTGGTTGGCTCCAAGGCTAAAATATCATGATGGACAGGCACGGAGAAAAGCCACTCAGCTGTGGCACCCAGAAAGCAGAAAGCAAGGGAGGAACCCAGGAGGAAGGGGGTCAAGGATCATACACAGTCTGCACAGTCACGTTCTCACACTCGCCCATGCACACCCTGATGTGTGCTTTATGAATCTCGTAGGCATCGCTCAATCCTATCAAGTCGACAGTCAAGATTAATCAACAGAGGCCCTTGAGACCCTTCTTGGCGATTCAACTTTACTTAATATTCATAGTTTCTACCTTTCAACGTGTCTGTGTGTGTTCATCAACACGTCTCTGTGTATATGTGTGGTGCTAGTCTCAAGCTGTTCCACTCACATATACGTGTTTACTGTATAGCTTTTTTTCACTTGACTTAGATTTTTCACTTGACTAAAAATGTACAGTAAAAATATGCCTAGGACTACCAGGAAGAGCCTTGAATGCAACACAGTTTAGTTTCCTATGAGGCCAGACCCAGTGTGCAGTCAACCACATTTAACTTCATTCTGACATCAGAATCAACATCAACTTTACAGGAAAAAGGAAGGCAGAGATTGTTAGAGTTTGCAGCAGTTTCACGACTGTTAAAAACCAACTTACTAAGTGACTAACATCTGCTTTTTTGTCTCCTTACTGAGCGCCCCCCACCCCAACGCCCTATCTGTATATTTTACTCTCAACTTCGGGATCTCAGGATGATTCCTGATAAATTAGAACCGGTTTTCCCAATTGGCAACTAGTATCCCAGATCCTCCCCTGATGGCTCGCCTGTCCTGTGTCCTCTTCCGGTTCCGTTCTGTCTACAGCAATGCACATGAACCCTGAAGAATGGCTGTGTGCGCATGCGCGGGGATGGTTTTTGGATGACACGTAACAGAGCAGCTGCTTACAGGTCACGCCTGAAAAGGACCCTCTCGAGGCAGACTGCTGAAATGCAGCACCGGAGGACGAGAGCTCTGCTGGAGAGAGCACGGAGGTCTGTCTCCCAGCTCAGACCAGCATGATGGCCTTCAGTGCTATTTAAATTCCTGGCCACTTTGGAATACAAGGACAGAAATTTGGTCCCATGGCGGCCTTGGGCTCTTGTCTCTCTGCTTTGAAAATAGACAAGTCACACATCCCTCAGAGCCTCAAATGCACAGGGCTCAGCGTCCAGCCCAGACTCTCCAATGGATTCTTGGTCCACAAGCCAAACAAGAACTAATTTTAAACAAACCACTGCCACCAGGCTTGAAGGAAAGGCCCAGGAGAGCCAGGCGGCAGCACGGGCGGACCCGCACACCCCACCCAAGCTGGTGACTGCCCGGCAGCTTTTTGAGGCCTAAACACTGGTCTGAGGTTTGGGATCTCGTCCACGTTACCCGAGACTCCCTTTCCAGGTTAGGATTGGGAAATCCTTCCCACAGCGGTCCCCACCCAGCCAGAAGTCACTTCCTATGTCCTCATTTTACTTTTCGTTGTGCACCCAGGTCTGGCTTCCTATAATAGGTGAGCTCAAAAAAGACCATTGCGTAAAATCATGAATTTGCAAGGGGGGAGTCAGAAAGATCTCTCAAAATATGTAGATCCAGGAGTAGATCTTGTATTCATAAAATAAAATGTATGTGGGGTCACTCATATATAACATACAATACATGCCATTCATATTTTATAACATGAAATACATATTTAAGAGTGTCATATATAATATAAAATGTAAATATTTATTTGGGGTTTTTTTCAGGAACTATGGGTACCAGGAAATCCAAAATCTTTCAGACAGACTGGCAGACTAGAAACTGAGGCTTGATTTAATTCTGAGCTCTCAAGGCAGAATTTTGTTGTTGTTGTTGTTTTGTTTTTTGTTTTCTCTGCAAATGCTGTTAATGTTCCCAAGGGCTTCTTCTGATCGGATGAGAAGCCCCTGAAATTCCAACAGGCATTTTTACTACAAGGCACATGTTAGTCACAAAGCAAGACACTTTCTCAGCAACATTTATTAACATTCCGCTAAGACAACTTGCTACTAAAGCTTGTCCAGGGTAATATGTAAAATTAGTCATCACAGCCTCCAGGGGCTTTGCTGGGCGAGGACCCTCTATGACATTCTTGAATTGTGCAAGTGTTGTGTTTGCTGCAGTCTTTGTGGATCTGAGATACCTGGCAGAACCTCAGCTTGACTCGGGCAATGTCACCTCTGCCACAGAGGTCTCCATATTGAAGTAATAATAAAAGAACCGATCGCATGCTTACTGTGTGTTAAGTAGTATTTGACTGATCTCACTCCATCCAAGGTAATGCTTGCAGTCTTCCTGGGCAAAGGAAGACATTCTGAGACTCAGAAAGGTTGAGTCACTTGTCCAAAATCACAAAGTATATTCAGTGGGGGTTTGAGATTTCAAGGTAATGGTTCTAACTCCTAAGATTTGTACCCGCCCTGTAAAGAACTATTATCTCCATTTAGACAGCGGGATGGATTAGGACTGTCTTTCTTCTCTTCTGCCTTCTGTCTTTCCCTTTCTCTTCCTCCTTTCTTGCCCCCTACCTTCCCACAACTGTTATACACATGTACCCCATGCACCACCCTGAGCTGGGTGGGAGTCAGCAGTCGGAGGGGCAAAACAAAAACACGGGAAGAGTTGTGAGGACAAAAGGCAACTAGCCACTCCTCAGGGTAAAGCATGAAGAGATAGTTGAGTTGCAAAACATGCTCATCTTGAAACTTACAATTTGTCTCTCTGTAGAACAAAACATTACCTAACCAAGTTCTTTTACCTTTACCTACAGGCACTTACCCTGATGGCATGTTGGTGTGTATCCCCTCTGAGTTCCAAGCTGCCCAAATCAGCTCCAGCCTGCAAGCATAAACTCAAGACATCGCACATTTTCATAAAGGAAGGGTCCATCTTAGCCTGGGACATCTGTACGTCTGGTAGATAACACAGGACACTGCCTTGTCAGCGTTGGTCCTGACCCAGTCTTGGGTGGGACTGACCGACCTGGCACATGGTCATGATTGCATCGTGTAGGCTTTATTATCAGGGGGCCCACAGCACAGCTCTGTGGAAAAGGAAAGGAAGAACTGTTTGTAACCCTCAGTCAGGTGTGTATTTCACACACACAGGGCAGATTCTGCCACAACTTTTTCCTCCAAGAAAATCAACAGAAATGAAAACTGGCCGATGATCATGTTCACTCCAGGCCGAGAAACAAAACCACAAAATGGAAACGTCCCATTCTAATATAATTCAGAAGAACAAACAGGGAATCACTCAGCAGTCTTCAGCCCCCCAGTCAGAAGATTAAACTCAGGGAGCAAATAGTTTTCTGGACCATCTATCCCACCCACTCCCTCCTGCCTTGTTGAGGAGATTAAAATAGCTCAGAATGCCTCAGTGACCAACATTCTTGGGAACACACTGTGGGCCATGTTGATCTTGTGCTTTTTTAAAAAATACAAAGCCAAACACACAATTGAAACATTTATTTGTAAAATAGCTTCAGTGCTGCCAAGTGCTCCTTGCATTTGGTCAGTCTCTTTCCTGTCTTCACAACCCTGCTCAATGCTTAGTGATATCTTCTCAGCCCCCATTTAAAATAGCACCTCAATACCTGATATTCCTATCCTCTGGATCTGCTTTATTTTTTGCCTGGGACCAGCTTGCATATTTGCATGTTTATTTAATCCAGGTCTATTTCTCCTAGTAGCACCTACGCTCTAAAGACATTAATTTCATCCTAGCTTTGTTCCCAGCATCCAGAACAGTATCTAGCACACAGGAAAGATTGGACAAACACACGTTGAAGTGACTGTTCTTGGACCGGTCACTTCAAAGATCCTGATGAAAGTCAGCAATCTTGGGTTTTATATTTGAAATGCCTCTCGCTGGAGAGCTACTCTGAAAATCCTTGACCACATCCCATGTGTTTTGATCGCGCTGCTGTGAGAGGGTAACTGAACTTGGGTGGACAGCAAACCAGCTGTGGAATTCTCCTTGTCTCATGCACAGAAATGTCCTTGAAGAGGCAGAAAGTGGAAAGTGAGAGGCCTAGAGCTGAAAATCAGATGGCTGCGATCCAAATGCTGAGCTTGGCACTCCCTTCGAGAGTGGCCTTGGAATATTTGTTTAACATCTCTGTTTTAGTTTCCTCATCTATAAAAACAGGAACGATAGCAACTCTACCTGTTTTATAGGGTTTCATGTGAGGAAAAATAAGCAAATACACATCAGTCATGTGCCCTGGCACAGAGGGAGCTCTCAGCAGGGACTAATTATTGTAAATATCATTTCAAAAAAATTAATGGAAACAGGACTTGACACAGAAGGAAGTGAAGCACCTGGAACGCTATGTGCACAAGGTGCACATGTTCAGGTACCACCCCCATGCCTGCCTGACCCCAAGAGTGACTCTCGTATTTTGTGTTCAAGCCGTACCTCTCACCTTACCTCAAGAAACAAGACACAAGGGCCAGAGGGTTAGCTCAGTGGTTCCGGCACCTGCCCCGCAAGCGCAAGGTCCTGAGTTTGATCCCTGGTAACCACATACAACGCTGGGCGTGGAGACTCACGCCCACCAGCAATCAATACTGCATACCACAGTGCCGGGCATGGTGGCTCATGCCTGTAATCCCAGCACTCGGGAGGCAGAGGCAGGAGGATTGCTGAGTTTGAGGCTTGCCTGGACTACATAGTGAGCTCAGAGCCAGCCTGAACTACAAAGTGAGACCGTGTCTCAAAAAGGAAAAAAAAAGAAAGAAAGAAACAAGACACAAGAAATAAAATGAGAATGGAAATTGTAGACACAATTTTTCTCATGGTAGCATGAGTTCAATAAACTTCTTTCCTTCATAAATTCTCCAGATTGTGTTATTTTGTTATAGCAACAGCTATGGAATACAACACCCAATTCTCTCTGAGGACCGCTGTGTCTCACAGTCCAAAACATACTCAGGTCCCAGGGGGCATCATGATGGAAGAAATAACATCCTCTTCTCCCCTAGACCTACATCTACCCTGAAAACAAAATTGCTCATAACTGAAGGCAACTTGTGTGGGTTCCTATTTACAGAGCTTACACATAATCCCTAATTTTTTTAATGCACTTTGGTAAAAACACAGCTACCAAACTAAAAATGTAAAGAAAGGTGGAAAAGGGCCAAAATACCAAAGATATGTGTGTCTCTCTGTCTTCCAGCATAAGATTATTGATTTTAAAGAAGTTAGTGAAAAAATTCACAGTAATACTCATACTGCTTCCAGAGTTTTTAATTATCTCCCCCATTATACCTATGAGAAAACCAAAGCTCAAAACTATAAACTGCTGCGGTACAAAAAGTACCCACTAAGAGAACTCCACATTTGCTCACTCCCGGCATAGTGCTCTAACTCAAACTTCATCATGGCTTCCCACCCAGATAAGATCTCGAACTTGAAATGAATTAAAACTGAGAAAATAAAATGGAACCAAAATTTGTCATTATCCAATCTCTGAGTGGTCAGCCTTTCACCTACAATACCGGGGCTATTGAACCCATTGGCTGAATAAAAGACTACAGAGCACCCTTTGCCCTTGTGCTATACTCCTCGGCCCTCTGTTGCAGTGGATCACGACCCAGTGTGCTGGCTTTCCAAAAGCAGATGTCGGAATGCTCAACTGAGGGCTCCAGGCTCCCTGAGTAGACAGCCAGGAGAGGAATTTGACTCCCATGGAAAGGCCTAAGATATGATTCAGTGGGTGACCTCCAGTGTTTGCTCTGACTTCTTACAGAGGAGTTCTAAGTTGAGCTGTGAAGTTTCCCAAGCCCTGTGCAGGTCACCAAGGTGCACCCTGCAAACAACACCCTGTCACCCTCTGAAACCCTGTCCCCTATGAGGCAGCAAGGAAAGAATTCCCTGGCTGTGCTTCCCAGTACAGTCATTCCCAGCATTCCCTAACACAATCAGTTAGACAAACGGAGACCCACAAAACCTAGAGTTAAGAAACGGAATGGATTGGAAACTTGAAACAGAAAAAGCTACAAGAACTCCCCAGGTTACACGAGTCCGCGATCCACCTCTCAAATCTATCTGCGGCCTCTGGAGAGCACTGAACAAAGAGGTGCCACTGTCTTTGACTTCGGGGAAAAGCAAAGTCAAGGACAGAAGACAGCGGAGCCACTGGCGTCTTCAACGTCATGTGTTCCATCCTCCTGTCACCCGGCCGTCTGTCCTGTTGGCAAAGAGACCACATTCAGGGACGGGACTGCCAGCAAGAGGTGAAGGAGACACGGTTCTATTTTGGCATTAAGAGATGCCCATTGTTACTCTGCTTTGCAGGGAGACATAACCACAATGAAAATCATCTGGGGTCTCACAGCTCTGCCCACTTCCACGCTGCCTTTGCAGAGACCTCTCAAAGGCTGCCAGTTGGGAGGCTGAGAATGCCTAGGGCTCGTCTCCCCAACACTCACAGGGAGAATGACACCAGAGAAACCACTCGAGCAGTGATAACAAATCTTTTGGAGTTTTCAACGATACCCAAAATCCACTGTGGTGCTCATGCCATCGTTGGGCCGCCACTGCCCTAGAGTGTTGAAGTACGACAAGGACACACTCCACTGCTCCCACAACCTGAGCGGGTACTGGCTGCAAGATCACTGCCCGAGAAGGGAGTGACAGCCCACGCTCTCCTCCCCACACGGCGCTGGGTCTGTGCACCCACATCCTCACAGCCCGCCTTGGCTTGGGGTGAGCTCCACGCCTTCGTGTAGCGTATGAGGCCTTTCCGAACCGGGCCCGGCCGACCTCACCTCTCACCCCTCTGTGATCTCAGTGACTTGCTGTTTCAGCAGCAGCTTCCGTTTCCTAATTCCTGGATTTTGCATATGCGGTTCGCACTCTCCAGAACACACTTTCTCAGTTGACGGTTTTCAACTACGATAATTGTTTCCCTGAAAGCACCAGAGTCTACAGTCCACGTGCCAAGCCGCATAGGAAGCAATCCCATATGGCAAATACGTTTTTAATGTTAAGTTTAAATGTTAAATATAGTTCATATGAGCTCATACAACTTTGTTTAAACGATGAACATCATCAAACCAGGTGCGGTCATGCACAATTGTGATCCCGGCCCGTGGGAGCCTGAGGGCGGGTGGATCGTTGTAAGTTTGAGGCCAGCCTAAACTACACAGAGAGACTTTGTCTCAATAAAAAACAAGAAGAAAGATGACATTGATTAACCAAATTTTAGAATTCACCCTTTAAAATGATCCGTGTACCACTTCAAGAGATCCTCCTTTCTGAAATCAGCTGTGTGTGGCTCTCTGCACCTCCTAGAAATATGATGTCAGGTGGATCATGGCCACTGTGAGTTTAGGCTCCACATCTGCAGAGCAGACTCCATGACCACTCCCTGCCTGATGGCACTACTGGAAGGATCAAGTGGGTTCATACAGTGAACTATCTAGTGCTACAGACCAGGACTCTGGCAGGGACTAACTCCGCCCACAATCCCTGGGGTCATCTCCCTCACCAAAATGCTATGCAAGCTTTGCCATACCTGTCTCCAGTGACAGCTGGTGCTTTCAACTGATGAGAATGCCCTGTGGACTCTGTAACCACCAGAGCCTCCGTGGAGCATGAGAATTATCTCTCTCCATGATCATTTTAAAAATAGGGAGCTACAGGGCCACAGATTTAGCTCAGTGGTTCCAGCACCTGCCTAGCAAGCACAGGGTCCCTGGTTCGATCGGCTAGTAACTACATACAACAATATTGGGTGTGGTGAGTCACATCTACCAGCAATCAGTACCATGTACCACAGTGCAGGGTGTGGTGGCTCACGCCTGTAATCCCAGCACTCAGGAGGCTGAGGCAGGAGGATTGCTGAGTTCAAGGTTTGCCTGGGCTCCATACTGAGCTCAGGGCCAGCCTGAACTACAAAGCGAGACCCTGTCTCAAGGGAGCTACAGAGCTCTCCTCATGTGCTTGTTCCTAGGAGGGTGACACTTACGAAGACAGTAGATTCAGAACTCTAACCAGGAGAGCGGAAAGCGGGATCTACACTTAGACCCCTGACACATAGACACATAGGTGTCCTTTTCCTAAGACTATCCACATTCATATGCCCAACATGAGGAAGCCAGGGCAGATTCTGTTCTGTTCTGCTCTGTTCTGATCTGTTCTGTTCTGTTCTGTTCTGTTCTGTTCTGTTCTGTTCTGTTCTGTTCTATTCTAAAGTCAGGCTGTGTTGCCTGAGCTGGCCACAAACTCCAAGGCTCAAGCATGCCTCCTGCCTCATCCTCCCTAGTAGCCAGACCCACATCCATGCACTCCCCTTACCACACCTAGACACTTTTCTCGTGACTCCGAACGTGGAAACTGAGGCCTCGAGGGCCAGCAGACCGAGCTCACACAGTGCCCTGCCCCACGCCTCCTCCAGGTTGCTCGCCCTGCCCCATGGCTCCTGTCCCCTGAGCAGCAGCCCCTTCACCTCAGCATCTTCCCCGCTTACCAGAGGCGCCACCGGGCTCCTTCCCAGTTTAGTTTTCCCCTCTGCCGACAATGGCCATCTGTAAGAGGCCCTCAGCGCCTGGAGTTTGAAATTGTTTTTCTTCCCTCCCTTCCTGAAAACCAGATTGTTCCCAAGCTCTGGGCTGCGTAGCCAGTGCAGACCGGACTCGCTGGCACCCCTGGTTGCTTGTTATTGCAGTGCCGCTCCGGAGCGGTGGAGAGCGGGCCGTGGCCTCCTGTGAGAGGCGCGCAGCAGTTAGGCGTGTATTTGCAGGGAAGCCAACTTCAAGAATAAACAGAAACTACACACACTCCACATCCTGCCAGCCAGGCAGCCGTCTCCTGGTTCTGACAGGTGATCCATCTGACTTCCTCATGCAGACGCACACCGGGCCAACTCTGGGCTCTTGCCTGCCCGCCCGCCATGCGACAAGGCCGGAGCCTGGACCCTCCGCCCTCTGGCAGTGTGGATTTGGAAATGCACTACGCCTCTGCGACAGAGGCTCTGCCTCTGAAACCTGAGGAGAGCCGTGCCCCTTCTGGTTGCCATGTAGTCTGGAATTCACAATGAGGACACAACCTCTGAGCCAGAGAGCCCAGGGGCCCCGGCCTGTGGCACTGCCTCCATTCTTTCAGCTCTTCCAACATGCCTCTACCTTCCCTACTTCAGGACCTTTGAATGTGCTCTTGATGTCTTCTCACTCCCTCCTTGTGAAGGGTGCCTGTCTCCCCTGAGGTGTTGGCTAACATGCTATCCTCCCTGCAAGCCTTCATCCAATTCTTCTGTCTCAGGGATCCCATTCGCGACCGCCGCACCATGTTTATCTTCCATCCCATGTGCTTCCTCAAAGTACCACATTTTTGAATGCTTCAAATTTGCTGTCCTTCATTACGAACAGCCCCTTGTAGGTTTCTCTCTGCTGGCAGCACAGTGCCTGCAGTCTGACTCCATCCATGTCTGTTTAATTGATGAACAAACATCCTTGTTGTGCACAGCTTTAATTAATTCAAGGAAGAAGTCAATAATCGCCACCAAAACTTGGCATCACTGACCTGTTGGCAACTTTATCTCCAGCTGAGCTCAGGTGAACAATAAATGTCAGTAGCAGAAAGATACATAATGGAGACATCCAGGAAAGCAAATGTTCTTGCTGTTAGGAGGACAGTGTCAAAATCTCAAAACACTATATGCCTCATCACGGAGGTCAGCATACTGTAACAGCTCTACAAAATTCTTGCCCCTCTCTACTTGGGAATCTTCACCACCCACACAAACATGTAAACATGTTTATAAAAACATCTTGACTGTAAAAATTTAATAGTAGATTGGGTGAAAAATATATTGTGACAAGTGAATACATTAAAAACTCAGTTTAAGCCAGGCATGGTGGCTCACGCCTGTAATCCCAGCACTCGGGAGGCAGAGGTAGGAGGATTGCTGAGTTCGAGGCTTGCCTGGACTACATAGTGAGCTCAGAGCCAGCCTGAACTACAAAGCGAGACCCTGTCTCAAAAAAAAAAAAAAAAAAAAAAACTCAGTCTAGGGGAGGGGATGAGGCTCAGGGACATCGCCCCTGCCTGGCAGGGCAAGGTTCTGAGTTTGAGCCCTGGTACCGAAAAGAAGTTCATAATCTATATTAAGACCATATGGATTTATTGGGTGCCTTTGAGCACAAATAAATGAACGTCATGGTTCCACTTTTGATGGCCACCTAACTTGCTCAGAACACGAAACTAACACTGATGAGACTACTCAGATAATTTTTAAAAATGCACAGAATAGGGGGCCGGAGATTTAGCTCAGTGATTCCCGTGCCTGCCTCGCAAGCGCAAGGTCCTGAGTTCGATCCTGGTAACTACATACAATGCTGGGTGTGACGACTCACGCCCACCAGCCATCAATACCACATACCACAGTGCCGGGCATGGTGGCTCACGCCTGTAATCACAGCACTAGGGAGGCAGAGGTAGGAGGATTGCTGAGTTCGGGGCTTGCCTGGGCTACATAGTGAGCTGAGGGCCAGCCTGAACTATAAAGCAAGACCCTGTCTCAAAAAAAAAAAAAATGCACAAAATTGTACAGAGTCAGTCATTTCTTGGTGAAGTGCTTTTGAAGGTCAGAGCAGCTTAGAATTACAGAGGAAAAAATTAGAAGGAATTTTGGCCTAAGACAGTGACTGGACAGGGATTGGCATCTGAAAAATCAAAAAGTTTTAGAACAGGAAAAGCGATTTGTTTCATTATGAAGGCTAACCGTCCTCCCCCATTTATAAAGGCAGAAAAAGAGCCTGGGTTCCCCCACCTGGTGCCTTCCGTAGAGGAGGGGAAAGGAGTCTCTTTCCACTACATCATGTGGTACATTTCAGAAAGAGGTGGGACCAACTCTCAGCCAAGGCACCAGAATGAGTGAGCAATTTGTGCCAGGAGCTGAAGAAACAGGCTGAGGCCAGGAGTGGAAAGACGTGACAAGAAGGGCTCAGAGGTGGGTCGAAGGTGGCCAGGGGCTGGTTTCTTCATAGAACGTCCTTCTTTTGGGCCTGTTGACTTGCTGAGCAGCACCTGAGTCATTCCCCTCAAGCAGGTCACCAACACAAATAGAAGCCTTCACACATCATTCCTTTCGCCTTGGGCATCGTGGGTGCGCACTAAATATTTGCTGGTTTTCTTTGACTCTGCTGCTGGACTGTGAGTGTGAGGTGGAGATGTTTCTGTGGGCCTCCACCAAAGAGTTCTGTTGAAGTTAGCAAGGTTCTGAGAAGGAAAGAAAAAAAAAATCAATCCCCTCTTTTACAGATAGCAGCCATCGATTGGTTCTTTTGAATTGAAATGCTCTGTTGGCATGGAAACAAGAAACAGTGCGGCTGGAAGAATGTGACAGAATGGAGAGGTAGCACAGAGGTGCCACTTTTGTGCTCCCTTTGCAGACTGCAACTACACCCAAGGCTGACGCTGTAGGTGTGACCACCTTTCTCCAACTACCCTTGAAAAATGTATATTCCAGATCTCTGTCTGAGTAACTGCATGACCCTGCGCATAACCTTGACCTCTTTGAATCATAGTCTCCTCTTCTGCTAAAAGCAGACAAGCATCAGCATAATGGCTGGCAAAAAGCAGACATTCAACAAGTACCAACCCACCTTCCTTTCCTGGTGGAGAGTGGAGGCTGTGTAGAAAAGGGAGAGCAGCCCAGGGTGGTCTGGGGGGGAAGAAGATGGGAACCTTTGAAAAACAGAGCACTGGGGACTTCTCAACTCTCGGAACAAGAGCAGAAAGTCCCAGAGACAGGAAAGAGAAAGGCCATGGCCAAAAACTTGAACAAGGCTCAGAACACGTAGATGCAAAGTGTAGTGCTATCAAGAAAAAAGGAATCAAAACTCCATTACACCAAGCAGCTATGTCAACCATACCCAAGCCTCTTTGAGCAATGTGCCTTAAGGTGAGGTATAAGGGATGAAATTCCTTACCCTAAAACTCCTCTAGGCCAGGGTAGGGCCTCTGATGTTCCAGGGGCATTAACCATAGACACTGAGTCGTTCCTACTGCCTAAGATGAAAAAACTCCAAGGAATTGTGTGTTGTGGGGCATAGGTGGGCTGATACTTCTATTCCTTCCAAGATATGTGAGCCAATCGTGGCTAGATATGTTACTTTCCTGTCACAACAGAGGGCCACAGAAGGGGTGCATAAGGATGACACAGATATCGCCTCTTATAATTTTGGAGCCAAAAGTCTCAAACTATGGTGTCAGCAGAGCCACCCTCCCTGTGAAGTCTCCGGAGGACCCATTCCTTGCCACTCTCTGAGATGCTGGCAACCTCGGGGGTTCCTTGGCTCACTGACTTTTCATTCCTGTCCTCCATCCTGTGGAATTCTCCCTGGGCTTTCACAACATCATTCTTTGTAAATAAGTTTCTAAATGGCCCCTTTTTATAGGGACACAAGTCATGTTCAATTATGATCTACACCAACATGACTCGTCTTAACTTATGACATCTGCAATGACCTTATTTCCAAATATAGTCTCATTTTTAAGGTCTTGGAGGGAAAGAGGTTAGAACTTCAACATCTGGGGGGGGGCACAATTCAACCCATAGTATTGAGGTTTTCTAATTTTCTTTTGAAGTCCCAAAAGATTAAACACTGTGGATAATCACACCTCCTTCTAGTATTCTCAGAAATGGCCATTATATTATAAGTAGCTCTCAGCCAGATCCTGGCCTATGGCCTCTCTCTTTACCACCTCCCAGCTGGCAAACACTCAAGTTTTCCAGACACCAAGGAACTTTCCACTGTGATGAATCTAGACCAAGGTCGTTCACATGACCAGAGATCCCCAAATATGTTGCATCCAACTGGAAATAATATGTATTCTACCTAAAGAAGGGGGAAGAAGTTATAACAGGCTGAGGATCGGTGCAGACATCTACAAAAGCCATGTGTGTGAATGGATCCCAACCCTGAACATGTGTCTTGTATCAAGCTGTCCTCCTTATCTCAAAACACACACAAAGAGAGATTCAAGCTAGAATACTTCCAGGGAGGGAGGGGGACAGCCACAATACCTCCTCTGCTTCGGTTCCATATGCAGAAAGTTGGAGATAGGGTTGGAGAAGATAAGGGGGTTCGCTAGGAAGTCTCCATCACTGGCGTCTTCTGACATGTTATTTCTACATCAATACTACCAAGCTAACTACCTCAGATGCCGAAAGAAGGAGCTGATCGCATTTCCCAATCTTATTTGCAAACAAGCATTCATTTCCTGCTTACCAAGGCACAGCACAGGCACTTTGTCCCTTCGAATCATTGTCTTAAGCCAGTGATGCAAACCACTGAGCCAGGTTTGCCCCAGCACAAGTCTGGATGTTCAATGTCATTGAACTCAAGAAGCAGATAATTAGTATTGAAAGGTGTGATTGCAGCCCAGTCAGCCAGGTAATCAGCCTCTGATTTCTCTTCAAGACTCAAGACCAATTGGAAATCTTAGCCTAAGAGGAGGCTGGAGGGAATTATCCTGGAAGTGTAGTATCCCTTTTCAAATATAAACACCAGACAATTATCCCAGCCTGTTAGCCCTTCCCTGCTCAGCACATTGCATACCAGGGAGCATGTGGAGGGGACCCACTCCTGTCTCCCAGGCCTGGCTCCCCAAGGCTCTTCCATCAGCTCACTCTTCCCAGACTGTCGCAATCTTGGGACATCAGTGCAGACCGAGCCTCCTCATCCTGGTGCTTGTTTTTGCAAGCAGGTTTCTGGGAACCTGCCCCAACCTGAGGCCTTACTCCCTCTTGGCCAGGATGGCGAAGGCTTCTTGAGAAAGGCTGAGCTCTTGCTCCCTCTGTGACCTGATATTTGGAAGTCTCACCTGAGAATGTGTCTTTTTACTGTCCTGGCAGAGTCGGTATGAAATTCTCTGTTCTCAGAAGCCAAGAGTCAGCTTGGACATAAAATTCGAATATTTCAGTGGCTTTCGCATCAAGACTCAGAGGACTTAGTAGCAAATAGAACACGGTTCAAGGCAAGACCCCAGTCTCCCTTCTGACTGTGGGTGGTCCCTTCTCTGTAAACAGGGACACCTTCTGACAAGGAAGATTATATATGGAAATGCATTTGCTTCGGTATCAAAGGACGCTTTCTCCACTTTCTTTACAGGGCTTTGCTTTAACCAAACTCACAATGGCTAACATACCACGGCAGCAAAATAAACATGTGTGGCCATAAAATACTGATTCTCACCTCTGATGAAGGCTATGCAGCCAGCTACCTGCTCTGGACTTAGAAGGAGGGCCCAGCACATAAACAAAGTTTGCATGCAAGACTCCATGTATTATCAACATAGCTCGTTTAGGTTCCTGCCAACCTCAAGGCATCACGTATGTCTACATTATGTAGTATGGAGATCAGCAAGAATCTGAAAAAAGTGGCACACTGTTCCTTAGACTCTATCTATCCCCCTGGGGTCACCATTCTCTCACACGGGCCAAGCAGTCCTCGGGCCATGTCCTCAACAAAGGTGTGCAGAGAATCAGGTACCTACAACCCCACCTTTCTCCTGGGAAGCTTTGATTTTGGATCCTTGGGCAAAGGTCCTCTTGCCTTCCAGATAACCTTTCTCTTGCTTCTGTGGCATCACTTTTCTCCTCAACCTTGTATGAAATTTTCAAATACCTAGTAAACTTCAAAGGGTCACACATTCATGTGTAGTCACACATGTCTCATGCATGGCTCCATCAAACCTCCTTTTCTCCAAGCAACATTTTCCCAAGTCCCATGTCATAGGACACATGTAGCATAGGAGGCAGATGCCACACCCGTGGTGACACAAACGGCAGACCAGGGCTTCCTTCAAGATGCTTCAAACACAAGAAGGGCTTCCACTATGGACCAAGGGGTGTGCCAGCCTTCGCTGTACCACTTACCAGCTTAGTGACTCTGTGTGGGTGTTTTACTGCTCCAGGTTCAGGGTGCCGCACCCCCGAACCCAGGGCTTACTTGGAAAGCACTCGCGTGTGTCTGTATGCAGTAAAAAAAAAATGCCAGACTCTGTCCATATGCTCCACTGTAAACACAGCAATTGACAGTGTGGAAGTATTTCCAGGCTGCCCCATCCCCTGTCTGTTTGGCTCACAGATATTTTCCATGGTAGCCGCGACAGAATTCTGAACCCTAAAAGTTCTAGCACCGCTTCCCTATAGATGAGCATTTCTCTGTTTCCTTTGGACCCAAAGAGCTTTGAACTGATGCTTACTCTCACCACCCTACACTCCTTTAGACTCACTTAAACCGGACTTCTCTCTAAAACAACATCTGTGATGTGTAAAGCAAGTCTCCCAGTTATATGGTATGCAAAAGAATAAGTGAATGCTGATTTTGTTTTCTTGTTTTTGTTTTCCTGACACTGCAGATTAAACTGAGGGCCTTCACACTAAACCATGTCCCCAGGTCAATCTTTGTTGGCTTTTAAATTTTGAGACAGTGGACTGCTATATTTCTAAGCTTCCCAGGCTTGTGCTTGTGATCCTCCTGCCTCAGCTTCCCAGAGTGCTGGCATTACAGGCGTGCTTCACCATGTTGGGTCGGACACTCACTTTGGATGAAGAACATCCTTCGAATAAGAGACAGATTCAAGCCGAGACTGGATTTGGCTTCCCTAAAGTTAGAGGCTAAATCGATCAAAACAGAGAACTAAATTCATGTTAGACAAGACTGAATTCAAAGTAGCTCTGAATGCAGCAAGCTGCTGTGTACAGTGGATACAGAGTCTTTTTCGTCAGAGACATGGAAACTAAAGAAGACAACTGTACAACGAGAATTTTAGGGAAAAATGACATCTTTTCTTTTTTTCCTTTTTTTTTTTTTTTTTTTTTTTTTTTTTTTTTTTTTTTGAGACAGGGTCTCGCTTTGTAGTTCAGGCTGGTTCTGAGCTCACTATGTAGTCCAGGCAAGCCTCGAACTCAGCAATCCTCCTGTCTCTGCCTCCCGAGTGCTGGGATTACAGCCGTGAGCCACCAAGCCCAGCAAAAAATGACATCTTAAAGGCACGGTCTTCCTTATAGAAAGAAAGTGTCACACACCAGAAGACAGGAAAACTGTTGGTGAATCTGGCGAGTTCCACATGCAAGACAGGAAAGAAGGAACATATCCTCAATCTTCAGAAGATAAAGAGAGAGCCAGAGTTGGAGCTTAGAAAAGACCCAAAAAAACCCTCATAAGGGATACACTTGTCCAGAAGCAAATAGACCAACATATCTATTAGTGAACTCTCTGGGGAGGAAAGTTACAAGCAATTCCAGAACTATATCCACACCACATGGGTACAAATCTATCTATATCCATACCAAGTGGACACAAATTTTAAAAGGAAGAGTGAGAGGGCACAGGGAGGAAACAGGAGAGCAGGGTCCCCCAAGGGCCTACACGGGATTCAAGGGAGTAGACATCTCAGACCTGTCACTGGGCTGGAAGCTCAGCCTCCTGATCACATCCCTCCTGCCCTGGGCTAAGCCAGTTGACCATGAGAGGAAGACATTTTATCGCGCAGAAGCAATCGAGTGAGGGAGGAGAAAGAGATGTTTTAGGTGGCTGGCAGCACAACTGTGTGGACTGCCTTGGTTTGTAACTTACCCACAGAGCTCCAGGAAGCCAAGTGTTCTTAGGGCTGGGCCAGACTTTCCCACCCCATCTTGGGGGTCTGCCAGTTTTCGCTGGCTTTCTCTCCAGTGTCAAGCTGTCTTATGAAATGACTGGTACTTCCTGCTTCCTGTCACACCCCAGACCCAGACACACTACCTCTCCCTGAGTATCCACCCAATGGCTCCACAAAAAAGGAGACAAGGGGGCTCTTAAGGACACAGAAGTCCCTGTTCTGATAAGGAATGAAAGGAATAAAAACAATGCAAATGTTTCCTTCCTGTTTCCTAGTTTTCTTCCACCTGCTTTTTTCTCCTGCTCCTCTCCCTGTTCCCTACTTTGCTCGCTCCTCCTTGGCCTATAGTCAGGTCCACATTCCTGGTTCTTTGAGTCCCAGCCTCCCAGCTGCAAGGCCATGGGGATGTTCAGAGAGTTATAGCTTCAAGAAATTCTCATCTCCATAGACCTGTCTACCCACCTCCCACCTGGCCTCCAGAGCAACAGCCAACATTCCTTCAGTCCCACAGAGAAAGGGTGTGACTCCGATTACTCAATGAAGCCTCCAAGCCAGCATCCTAGGCCCCCAAAACAATACTGTTGTATTATTCTTGGACTTTGTTCCTTTTATTTGGTTTCTCCTTTGGTTAGCAAAAGGAACTCTTTTCCCTCCTAAGTTTTCTTAATCCACTGGCCTCATTTTTCTGCTCTTCCAGAAGATTCCAACCTCCAACCTCAGCAGGTCAAGCCTGTGATGGTAAACTTGAGTGACATCAGCAAGCTTGAGAAAGGCCATCTCCCAGGCTTACACACACACACACACACACACACACACACACACCAGGGAAGCTTCTCCTGGAAGACCACATGCCATCTCAGATCTGTTTGTTTTGGATGCTAATCCCAGGACGCTGGGTGAGGTGTGAGGCAGACTGACCTTTCCGGTTTTCTGAGTCAGAGATCTTAGATCACAAAGTCAGGTGTTAAGTGTTGAAAATGAAAATCCATGTGTGGGGCCCAAAAAAGATTGAGCAGAGAAGATGATAGCTTTGCTTGAAGCAAACAAATAAAAACTTACCTATCCACCACCAAATCCATCCTCACTGAAAGAGATCCAGTTATTTGGCCTGAGGCACACATCACAAAGAACATTATATGGGCAAGACCCCTTCTCATGTATTCCCTAACACCTCCCACCCCCCGGCCAAAGAGCTATAACTTGTCCTAACTCCTGAGACAGCCTCCAGCCAACTTCACACCACCAAACCTCCTCATGTTCAAGGAATTTTTGCTTGATTGTCCTGTGAAATGTCTGGCTACAGGATAAGTAGTATCTACTTACAGAGTATGTTAGCTGTGACCCAGCCAGACCACTAGGGCATCCACTGGTTCCACTCCCAACTTCTCTATCAAGCAAACAGATCTTCTGGAATAACAACACTAATAATGCCAGGTGTTTGGTTTAGCTGGGCTCTGACTCCTGCTCTTATCTCACACGGTGAACTCCCCAGCAGGCCCAAACCAGTGCAGCCTAAAGATCTATAGAAAGTCAGATGGGTCAGCTTGTCATTTTTAATATAAGAAAACTACTTTAGAAACAGCCTGTGTCACTGACAGTCATACAGTAATATTTATGAGGACTCAAAGAAGGTCATGTTTTTGGTCTAAAGAACTCATAATTTTGGATTGTTATTACCTGAATGATATTTGTATTGACAAAAATCAGCTTCTAGGGTTTATCAAACATCCTGACCATTTTGCTGCATGAAAAGCCTTCAACTCCCCAGTCTCCCCAAAGAATAAAGCATTTTATTCCCATTTAAATAATTACACCACACTGTGAAGAATAAAACGTCTCACTGCCATTTAAATAATGACACATGAGAGTGTTCTGGGATTTCTTCTACTTAACATATAAAAAGCATAGCAGGTGTAATTATTTCCAACAAATAGTTGTCAAACACCAGCTCCCCGTAAGACTTTTGACCAGCTCAGATAATAGAAACATTAAAATCACTTGTGAAACAAATCACCGTATCCCATTCTCTGTACATGTACTTCCATAATTCAGTAGTTTAGCCTTTCTTTTCCTCAAGGACATACAATTTGATTATAAAAGGAGAGAAAATACCGTTACTTTCTCTTTGCCAGAGAGCAACATGTGCACATGCATGTTTGCACACACACACACATGCACATGCGTGCGCACACACACACACATACACACACACATCTCTGTATAAAATGTTGATTCATTTAGTAAGATATACTCAAAGGTCACAGATGTAGACATACTAAACCTGTCTCCATCTGTACCCAAAAAATGACCAATATTTTTGAGGCTCCTCCAAAAGAAAAGGAGAACAGGAAAACCCCACCACCACCACTTAGGAGTCAGACACCCTTTCCATGTAGTTGGGTAATTGTTAGCAGAAATCGGCTGTAATAACAAGCCATTTTACAGGAATGCCAGTTCAGTTCGATCCTGCTTAAAGAAGATCCAGAGTCTGCCTTTGTTCCTAACCTGGGAGGATTTGAGAAAATAACAATACCTTCTTTCAGAAACTACAGAGAATCTGAAAGGTAGGACTCTCCTCTCCCAGATAAGCACTATCAGGAGGGAGGCTGGTGTCAGGCCTTCCAATCAGCTGGGTGCACCAGCCTCACTGGAAGGAGCAAGGTGCCCGATGGCAGGACAAAGTGTCTCTTCCTCAGAAACTTGAAAGGACCCCATTCCTCTGTGTGAAAGCACATGTGCCCAAGGCACCTCCCAGCTCCTCGGAGTTCTGTCATCTGTCACCAGTCTGCAGTCTGCAAGGGGTTATGCAGCCAGTGCCTTCCAAGAGCCTGAGGTTTAGAGTTTGAATGAGCTTCGCACTTAGCTTGTCTCCCTCCCTGATTTCTTATTCACACTTTCCAATACACCAGGCACTTTATCATATCTATGGAAACCTTCTCAGTCAGAGACTCCGGACTATGACCAAGCCTCAGCCACCGGGAAGGCCTCTGAGAGGAGCCTCCAGCAATGCGGCACCATTGTGCTACTTTCTCCTTTCTAGTCAGTTCCCCAAAGGAGCTGATTCTTTGTAAAAGACCAATTTCTCTC
>PVIC010016886.1:0-33250 GCA_004025085.1 Thryonomys swinderianus
TTTTTTTTTTTTTTTTTGAGACAGGGTTTCACTTTGTAGTTTGGGCTGGCTCTGAGCTCACTATGTACCCTAGGCAAGCTTCGAACTCAGCAATCCTCCTATCTTTGCCTCCTAAGTGCTGGGGTTATAGGCGTGAGCCACCACACCTGGCACTGTGGTATGTGGTATTGATTGATGGTGGGCATGAGTCTCCATGCCCAACATTGTATGCGGTACCTGGGATCGAACTCAGGACCTTGTGCTTGTGAGGCAGGCGCCAGAACCACTGAGCTAACCCTCCAGCCCTCAAACAATTGTTTTTAAGCGGGAAGATTGATTCAGCATTCAGAGAACTTCTAGTACTTCACAAGAATTAGGAAATCCAGACTAGCAGAAAATTATGATTTATAAAATCCTGGCAACAAGCTCAAACGATTTTAAATTGTTCTGAAAGATTTAACTGAACATGTTTATGAGCTGGATGTGATGTGTGACCAATAATTTTTTTTTCTTTTTCTCTAATCACATTGTGTTGGATAGGCAAACAATGATGTAATATTATTTACAAGATTATAGTACAAAGACAATATCAATGGCAAAGTGAGGCGTATATAATAATAGATTTACTACATCTAGAATAAAGAAATTCCAAAGTTAATGTGAAATTGTATTAAACAGAGTTGTGAATCACCATTCCTTGGAGGCAACTAAGTCTAGGCTTTCCTTCTGATCTGCAAAATCGAAGGAATGATGAATTGGTGGAAGGAATGAGGAAAACCAGCAAGCTTATTGTGGTTACAGGACCCTGGAGTCTTCTTTCTGATGCCAGGACTCTGAAAGATAACTTTGCTAATAAATAAAGGACTTTGAAACAGACTCTCCTGCATGTGCTCAACCCCATAGGGTGTCTCTTGAAACAGGATGTGAACAACTGAAATTGAAGTGGAGAGATCTTGGGAGAGCAGTGAGAAAGGGGACTGAGCTCCCATAAATCTAATGTTCAGATTACCTGAGGGGCCCATCTCCATCATGAAAGCAATTTATTGTGCTGAGTCTTTTTAAAACATAGACAAACTAAAGGAAGGCAACAGTGACAGGGCGAGCGCTTAGACTCTGCAATGAATATTTTTTAAAAATATGAATGATGATCGCACAGATGTGTATAATAATCTCTCTTTCAGAGCAGCTTTTCTTCCCCCCCATCTGTTTCTGTACTAGTAACCTGGTCACCCCAGGAAACTTTGTCCTTTTGGAATCTGGCCTATTTAGGAATTGAAAAACAGTAGATCTTTTGCTTCATTTCTAGCTCCTCCCTTTTCTGAAAGACGCTGACTTAAAAAAAATTATTTTCTTGTACATACTGTATCCACTTGTGAGGAAGATGCTTACTGATCTTCTTCCTTGTTTCTGTACTTTCTGGCATGCTTTGAGTATGGTCAGTAATAGTTCTACAGTGATGTGCTAAAATTTCTCAGTATCATTTGCACAGATTTCTGAGTGTCAGGCCATTTTCTATTTAAAAGATGGTAGAGAAGATAATTATGGCACAAAGAAAAAGTCACAAAGATTAAATTATTGCTGCAATTATCATTTATTGAATACGTGTTAGGTGCTAGCAGTTGTGATAAGTGTTAAGTGTATGATTACAATGAAATTCTTAACAGAAGCCTGGAAATTAGATATTTCCCAGCTTTAAATATAAGGAAAGTAAATGAGTTAAAGTATGTAATTTAAGTCATTTGACACAGATGTACATGGGAAGCCTGTTTTATCTTCAGGACTTTTTGATTTCAAAACCCACATACTTAATCACTATAAAATTACCCCCAATTTTTAATAGACTCTCAAGAGTATGAAGTCTATTATAGATTGTGAATATTACATACTCATTTAAAAATTTTATATATAGAATCTATGAGTATGTACTGATAATATATTGCTCTGAATATTAGAAAAATTTCTTTAACAGTATGTTTACCATACACAAATGTATCAAATATTTACTACACAGGTTTTTAAAAACAAAATGACCAAATATACACAAGAAAATATAATTCAGTTTTAAAAAAACAGGAAATTCTGTCATTTGTGATGACTGAGATGAATTTAGAGGATATCCGTTAAGTGAACTAGCCAAGAATAGAGAGACAAATAACGTGATTTCACTTACCTGTGGAATCTAAAATTTTTCATAGAAATGGAGAGTAAAATAAGCTCAATAGAGCCTCAGTGATGGTGAAAGCAACATCACTAAGTCTGGGGCTCTGTGGGACAGTACAGCGACTATACTTATTAATAATGAATTATATATAACAAAGTAGCTAAGAGAATTTTAAATGTTCTCAGCACATGGATGATAAATGTTTTATAATAAACTAATTTTTTGGCATAGCTGTATGGTATTGATATAAATATTGATAAAACAGAGTGAAGAGAATAGTAAATCATAGAAACTCAAGAATGCCAAAATGCTAAGGTAGAAAAGTAGAAACCAAATGGAGAGGAAATGTCCTGTCGAATCAAGGCAAATATTGATAAAAGATCAGGAAAGCAGAGTAGTTTAGATGCCAAAGGAATGTTTGCTCCATTACCTGAGAACAATGGAAGGAACCTGAAGGAAGAGCCAAGGGAGGACGGGTGAAGGGCACACTGTATGGGGGAGGGCACTGCCCTGTGGAGCCGTGATAGGAGTGAATGGGATGGATTAATCAGGAGCCAGTAAAGGGAGTAATCAGAAAGGAAAAGGACAGTGGCTTCTAAATTACTAAGTTATGAGAATTGGAATGGAAAGGAAAACCATACTCAAAAGTTGGATAGGAAGATTTGGGGGACACGTGTTGAACATAAAGGGCACAAAGAATCTGCCAGTGGGTCCCATGTACACAGACTGTACATTAGTTCGACAGCTTATTGGCTATTGTAATAATAAATAGAAAAAGATGTAGAATTACTCACAAAATTTAAATCATTTTCTCTTAGTGATAATCTGATTTTTATGTGGAAATAACTTGTAATTTAATTTGATACTTCAACTATTTCCCCTTTTTTCCTTTGAATTCAGTATTTGTATCAGTTATTTTTTGATATGTTACAACCTACACCACCACCAAAAAAAAAAGATAGTGGCTTAATGTGATATTCATATTTTTAACCGAATTCTTTATTGGTACGTTTTATGTACAGCTCACAATCACACTCAACTCTGGGGAATTTGTACCAGTATATAACACGAGTTAATTCTCATTCCTATCCACCCAAAATCGAACACCTTATATACATGCTATTTCTTTTTCTTTCCAAATCATATTTATTCTTTCCCCTCATTACATCCCCCCACCACATTCTCTTTGAATATTTCCTATTTTACAAAATCTATCATACATTCTAGAACTCATTTACATCTACAGGTTCTCATACTAGAGAAAAGATATAGTATTTACATATCTGCAATTATTTATTTCCATTTTATAAAAATGGAAATAAAGACTCCACTTTATAAAAAAAAAAACCCACATCTTTATCTAGTCTCCAGTTGATAGGCATCTGGGTTGTTTCCAAGATTGGGCTATCACAAATGGAGCTGCTATGAACATGGGTGTACATATGTTGTTACAATACGAATCTTTTAATTCCTTTGGGTATATTCCTAGCAAGGGAAGAGTAAGGTCAAATGGGACCTCTAATTCTAGTTATCTGATGAGTCTCCATAGTGATTTCACAATGGTTGTACAAATCTACAATACCACCAACAGTGGAGAAGGGTTCCTTTCTCCCCGCAGCCTAGCCAGCATTTATTTGTTGCTTGATTTTGCAAGAGCAGTCATTCTTTGTTGAGTGAGATAATCTCAGTGTTGTTTTCATCTGCATCCCGCCAAAGACCAGTGATGTTGAACATTTCTTCATGTGCTCCTTGGCTGCTTTGACTTCTGCCTCTGAGAAGTGTCTGTTCATTTCAGATGCCCATTTTTTTTTTTTGAGACAGGGTCTCGCTTTGTAGTTCAGGCTGGCTCTGAGCTCACTATGTAGCCCAGGCAAACCTCGAACTCAGCAATCCTCCTGTCTCTGCCTCCCGAGTGCTGGGATGACAGGTGTGAGCCACCATGCCCAGTACTGTGGTATATGGTATTGATGGCTGGTGGGCATGAGTCTCCACACCCAGCATTGTATATGGTTACCGGGGATCGAACTCAGGACCTTGCGCTTGCAAGGCAGGCGCCGGAACCACTGAGCTAACCCTCTGGCCCCAGATGCCCATTTTTGAATTGGGTCTTTAAACTTGGGGGGACTGATTTGTTTAAGTTCTTTATGTATTCTAGATAGTAGCCCTTTGTCTGACAAACAGCTAGTAAAGATTTTTTTCCCATGTTGTTGGTTCTCTTTTACAGTGCCAATGGTTTCTTTTGCTGTGCAGAAGCTTTTTAGTAGGACGAGATCCATTTGTTTCCTCTTTCTGCTAGTTCTCATGCTATAGAGCTTTTGTTCATAAAGTATCTGCCTAAACCAGTGTCTCCAAGAGTTTATCTAACCTGTTTGCAGCCGGTTTATTGTTTCTCTTTTAATGTTTAAGTCTCCAATCCATTGTGATTTTAGTTTAGTACACGGTGAAAGAGAAAGGTCTAGCTTTAGTTTTTGGCAGGTTAAAGCCCAGTTTTTCCAGCACCATTTGTTAAAGAGGCTGTAATTCCTCCATTGAGGATGTTTGGCTCCTTTGTCAAAGATAAGGTGGCTCAGTGTATCTGGAGTTGTTTCTGGATCTTCTAATCTATTCCACTGGTCCTTGGGTCTGTTACTTTGTCAGTACCATGCAGTTTTTATCACAGTAACTTTATAGTACAGTTTTAAGTTGGGGATTGTAATACCCCCTGACGTGTCCTGATCGCTTAGAATTGCTTTTACTGTTCTAGGTCTCTTGTGGTTCCAGATGAAATTGTGGATTATTTTCTCTAGCTCTGTGAAGTATGGTGTGAGATTTCAATTGGAATTGCATTGAATGTGTATAGTAGTTGTGGGAGTATAGCCATTTTGACGATGTTTGTTCTCCCTACCCAGGAACAAGGGATGTCTTTCCATTCTCTGATATCCTCTTCTATCTCATTTTGCAGAGTCCTATGGTTTTCATAGTGGAGGTCTTTCACCTCCTTTGTTAAATTGATTTCTAGATATTTCATTTTCTAGGTGGTATTGTGAAAGGGATTGACTCCCCAATTTCTCTCTCAGTGAGTCTCTTGATCAACAAAGGCTGTTGATTTTTTTTTTCAGACAGGGTCTTGCTTTGTAGTTCAGGCTGGCCCTGAGCTCACTATGTACCCCAGGTGAGCCTTGAACTCAGCAATCCTGCTGCTTCTGCCTCCCGAGTACTGAGATCACAGGCATGAGCCACCACGCCTTGCAATGCTGTTGATTTTTGAGAGTTAACTGTGTATCCAGCAACACTACCTAATTTGGTAATTAAGTCTAGCAGTCTTTTGCTTGAGTTTTTAAGATCCTCTACATAGAGTATCATATCATTGGCAAATAATGACAGTTTAACTTCTTCCTGACTTATCTTTATTCCTTTTATTTCTCTGTCTTGCCTAATTGCTGTGGCTGTTTCCAGCAATGTATTGAACAAGAGTGGTGACAACGGGCATTCTTTTCGCATTCCTAATCTTAGTGTAAAAGGTTTCAGTTGCCCATTTAGTAAGATGCTGGCTGTTGGTTTCTCGTAAATAGCTTGTATTAGATTGAGATAAAGCCCATCTTTTCTGAGTCTCTGTAGGATTTGATCATGAATAGATGTTGTTGGATTTTTGTCAAATGCTTTTTCTGCATCTATTGAGATGACCATATGGTTTTTGTCCTTGAGTCTGTTAATATAGTGTATCACATTGATTGATTTATGTATGTTGAACCAGCCTTGCATCCCTGGGATAAATCCAACTTGATCAGGGTGTATGATTTTCTTGATAACTCTCTGTATTCTGTTTCCCAATATTTAATTGAGGATTTTTGCATCAGTGTTTATTAGAGAGATTGGCCTGTAGTTTTCTTTTGTGGTTGGATCTTTCTCTGCCTTTGGAATCATGATAATGATTGTTTCAAGGGATGATTTTGGGAGTAATGCTTCTCTTTCGATTTCATCAAAGAGTTTGAGAAGTAGTGGCATTAACTCCTCTTTAAGTTTTGTAGAATTCAGCAGTGAAGCCATCAGGACAGGGCTTTTCTTTGTTGCTAGTATTTTTTATAACATTTTCAATTTCACAGATTGAGATCAGGTTAACATTTTTATATCATGTTCATTCAGCTTTGGAAGTTCATATGTGTCTAGGAATCTATCCATTTTAGATTTTACATCTTTTTGGAGTACAAATTTTCAAAATATGTGTTTATTATCCTTTGGACTTCCAATGGATCTGTGGTGATTTCCCCATTTTCATTCCTAATAGCATGGATTTGAGCTTTTTCCTTCCTTTGTTTGATAAGGTTGGCTAAGGGTCTGTTGATTTTATTTACCTTTTCAAAGAACCAACTCTGATTCATTGATTCTTTGTATTGTTCTCTTTGTCTCCATTGCATTTTCTGCTCTGATCCTTAGAATTTCCTCCCTTTTATGAGCTTTGGGTTTGTCTTGCTTCTCTTTTTCTAATAGTTTGAGGTTCATCATTAGATTGTTATTTGAGTTTGCTCTATTTTCTGAGTGTAGGCATTCACTGCTATGAATTTCCCTCTTAGAACTTCTTTTATTGTGTCCCATAAATTCCTGTATGTTGTACTAGGGTTATCATTTAATTATAGAAATTATTTAATTTCTTTAACTTCTTTTGTGGTCAACAGAGTGTTGTTCAATTTCCACATGTTTGTGAGGATCTTGGAATTTCTTTTGCTATTCAGCTCCAGTTTCAGGGCACTATGGTCTGATAGTATGCAGGGGATAATTTCAATTCCTTTACATTTACTTAAGCCTGTTCTATGAAGTAGGTGTGATCTATTTTGGAGAATGACCCATGAGAAGCTGAGTAGAACATATATTCTGACTTCATGAGCTGAAATATGAAGTGCATTTGTCGAGAAGTTTGGTTTAGCTCAAGTATTTTCTTACTGATTCTTTGTCCAGTCGATTTGACAATTTGTAACAGTGGAGTATGGAAGTCCCCTACTACTATTGTATTAGTGGTTATCTGGCTTTTCATGTCCATTAATGTTTGTTTTATATAGTTGGGTGCATTAGTTTGGTGCATAAATATTTATAATTATTATTTCTTTTTCCTGGATTATTCCCTGTACAAGAATATAGTGACCTTCTTTGTTTCTCTTAGTCAGTTTGGGTTTGAAATCTATTTTATCTGCACACAAGATAGCCATTCCTTCTTTTTTGCAGTTTCTTGTGGCATGGAGAATTGTTTTCATCACTTTATTTTCAGTGTTTGGGTTTCCTTCTGAATTAGGTGTGTTTCCTTTCTGCACCAGATTATAGGCTCTTGCTTCTTGAACTAATCTGCCAGTCTTTGTCTTTTAATTGGCACATTGAGTCCAGTGACATTAATGGTTATGACTGATATGGACAGATTTAGAACTGCCATGTTTTCCCGTTCTTGGACCTTTTCTTCCTTACTTTTCCCCTTTTCAATTCAGTTTCTTGTTTGCCCCAGCGAATTCACTCTTTTGGGTCTCATGAGTACAGAATTTTCCGTGTTTTCTCCCAAAATGTTCTTTAGAATGTTTTGGAGTACAAGTTTCACATTTGTGAAGTTTTTCAGGTGTTCTTTGTCATGGAAGTATTTTATTTTCCTGTCTATTCTGAAAGATAGTTTTTCAACAATGCTTGAAACACTTCCCTCCAGGATCTCCTTGCATTGAGTGTTTATGTTGAAAAGTCTGCTGTGATCCTAATGGGCTTCCCTTTGTAGGTGATTTTCTTCCTTTCTCTCGCTGCTTTCAGTATTTCATTCTTTTGTTGTGTATCTGGAACCTTGTTAGTTATATGTGTAGGTGTAGATATTTTTATGTCATGTCCTTTTGGGGTCCTATAGGCCTCATTTATCTGTTTGCCCAATTCTTTTCCTGTGAAGTATTCTGCCATTATCTCTGAGAACAATTTTTTTTTTAATGTCTTTTGCACTGTCTCCTGCTTTCTCAGTGACTCCGATTAGTCTTATGTTAATCTTCCTTGAATCATCTAGAAACAATTGGATTTATTTCTCATGGTCCCTTGCCCTTTTCCATAGATTATGTCTTTCCTATTCATTAGCTGCTATACTGTCCTCTAGGTCTGAAATTTCGTTCTCTGCTTCATTCATCCTACTTTGCAAACTTTTGTTCTCTTTCTTCATCACCTGGAGTTCTGCTTGAAGCTGTTTAAAAGGTTCCTTGCTTTTGCTATCTTAGATTCTATCATCTCGCTGACTTCACTGCAGACAGTATATCTGTTTTCATCTCAGAGATGAATTCTGATTACCATTTTACAAGATCTGCTTTTGTTACCATCTCAGAGAGTCCTGGTGTTGGAATTTCAGTTTGCTCTATCTCCCTTTTCCCTGAATTTTCCTGTGGTGATGATCTTTGTGTCTGGCTTTTTGAATATTTTCTCATTTCTACTCCTTTGTTGTTACTGTTATTTGTTTAATTCCTTGCCTGGTGTCAGGGCAACGTTTTTTTGCAATTCTCTTTCTCTCTATTATTCAGGACCCTTGGGAAGTAGCACCTTCCTGGGGTGTCCCCCTTGAATCTGTTATGACCCTTGAGAGTTCTCAGTTCTGACACATCATGGGAGGTATTTGAACAGAATAATCACATTATCTTTGTTAACATAATAAAATCAGTGCCAACAACAGTGTGAAATACAGTAAATGAAATGAGAAGTTTTGATAATTTCTATTCTGAAGACTTTGAACTCATGAGTTACCTCTATGTCCGTATGTCAAAATTTAGAATCAATCAGCAATATGTATACAATATGGAAATCTTAAATATACCTGCATGTACCCTTTGGGAATAAAAAGGTCACTGGTGAGCCAGGGAGGTAGGAAGACAGAAGGAGAATGAAGGCTTACAAATAGGGTTAGCAGATTTATAAAGATTGCATAGATCTCGAGAACCTCATATATGCCATAGGGTAGCAGAGGCTAAAGGGACATATATAAGACAGTACCAACGGAGAGCTGCAAGACCACTGGAGACTTTGCACACCTTCTTATAATAATACAGAAGAAGAATTAGGGCAGACTGAAAGCCTTGTACTTCTGGGTATTGGTTCTGATTGGAAGACTGGAGAGCGTGTGGAGATAAGAGGTGAACAGAGGGACCTAGGAGTAGAAGGCAAAACAGAAACTAGTTTCCCTCTTCTATAAAGATGTAAGCTATTAATAGGACAGAAACTGAGAAAGTTGGACAGATTCAGTACCACCAAAGTATGTAAAAATATATATATATATATTGTTATGTCAGAGTGAGGACCTAAAAAGAGTAACAACAGCATCAAAATTAGCAATAGCAGTACCAAGCTAAGCATGTTAGTCAAAAGGAGATATCCCTCAACTTTTATCTTGCCTGGTCTGTCTCAGCGCAGCTCTGGTGTGCAATGGGGGCCAGCTGGCAAGCTACTGCCCTGGGTGCAGGTAATGATATGGGCTTCTTTTGTTGTCTGGATTCCTGGTGAGCCAACTCCCCTGTGCACACCTCTATAATACTCATTTTATTTAGCGCATGACCCTATTGGATGGGAGGTCTTCCTGGTCTTGGAAACCCTTTCTTGTGCACCTGTGGTTGCCTGGGAGTTTGACTGAAGGCTGGATGATTCAGGACAGGTTCTTCCTCACAGCTGTGCACATACTTAAGACCTCTAATGCTTTGCCTTAGTGGCTAATAATAGTCATTATGTGGTACTGTCTGTGTTCTAAGTACTCCAGAAGGCAAGTTCCACTGTACAAATGCATTTTTTTTTTGAGAAAGGATCTCGCTTTGTAGTTCAGGCTGGCTCTGACCTCACTATGTAGCCCAGGCAAGCCTCGAACTCAGCAATCCTCCTGCCTCTGCCTCCCAAGTGCTGGGATGACAGGCGTGAGCCACTACGCCCGGCACTGTGGTATGTGGTATTGATTGCTGGTGGGCGTGAGTCTCCACGCCCAGCATTATATGTGGTTACCGGGGATTGAACTCAGGACCTTGCGCTTGCGAGGCAAGCGCTGGAACCACTGAGCTAACCCTCCGGCCCCTACAAATGCATTTTAAAACCTCCCTTATGTAGTATTTAGTAATGTTCTTTTGTGCAAAGCCACTCACTCTACCAGCCGTGGCAAAATGGAAGGCATCGCTAAAGAGTATGAGAAAAAGGAAGAAATGAATTGCAAATATTTTGCTATCTGCTATAGGTAAATATTTCCCAGATTGTCTTTGTGAATGTGTGGGAAGTTAGTACAGGACATTTGTTTGTAGGGTGAGTGAGATTTGTAAAACTAAACTATTCAAATGCTGTTATAAATAGTGTATCATTCAGTGTTCATTGAGGAGTCAGAAACCACGTAGAAATTTTGATGAAAATATGAGGGGTATTTGTGTGACAGTGATTTGCTACTAAGGATAAAGGAACAGTCACACGTGTAGGAACAGTAGAGACAGATGGCAGCCAATACTTCCAGGAACAAAGAGAGCAGACCAAGCATGGGACAGGCCTTCCTCAACCCTCACAACTGAGATTCTGATTCAGGAGAGTGACTGGCGGGTCATTGCATAGTAGAGAAGTTCACTGTGGTGTGCTGGGCTGGGCTGGAAGAGTGAAACCATTGGAAATCCAGCAGGAAGTTGCCAGTGGTGGGTGTTGCTGCATTTGCCTGTTAAATCTCTTTCAAGTCAGGTAGGCACGAGCACCCTCTGAAACTGTTTCCCCTGATGGAGAATTCCAGAGACCACAAGAACATTAAAATTAATGAAGTCCAGAATCAGGAATAGAACACATTTTTAAAATGCAACAACCTGCTGTCCCTTTACCTGTCAAAACTTAATGTCATGTTGAAGGAGAAATAAGCCCAAGATCCAGCTTCAGTATCACAAATGGGAAAATGAATCATGGATTTAGAGCTGAAAGCTAAGAATTGATAAATTGCAAAACAGGAAAGAATTTATGCAAGACATAAATTGTTACATAAATGCAATCATCTGATCATTTTCCATCAAAATTAAGTGTAAGCAATTGCATAAATTTGATCATTATCTTCCAAAATATATTGGAATGAATGAATTAATTTGATATTTTTGAAATACAACTAATACCAATAGTATTAACTTTTTAACATAATAATCATTCAATATAGATTGACTTAATGATATTTCATGTTTTCCTCCAGCATGGTGTTTTATTTTCATGAACACATGTTTGCAGTATATGATGTTTACATTCATCTCACGAAGTAGGTACATATCTCGATTTATTTTATTCTCCTTTTCCTCCCCCTTTTCAATTTCTAGCTATCCTTTCTCCATTTTCCCTGTTTTTAATTCATGCTTGTGACACAATGATTATGTGCCTTATAGGCATATTGTAGACACATCTTCTTTTTATGTCCACTCCCCTGCTGCTTCTGTGCCACTTTCTGTCTCTTACACTCTCCCATTTCTAAAAGATCTAGATCCATTTCTTTTTGTCTTTTATTTTGCTTTTTCCTGTATTTATACTTTGGATTTCTCATATTAGAGAAACTGTATGGTATGCCTGTCTGATTTACTTCACTTAGTATTATGTTTTTGACATGACTTTTTTTCCCCCTACAAATGGCTTGATTTTATCCTTTGTTACAGCTGGATCGTATTCTCTCTCTCTCTCTCTCTCTGTCTCTCTGTCTCTGTCTCTGTCTCTCTCTCTCTCTCTCTCTCTCTCTCTCTCTTTCTCTCTCTCTCGCTCTCTCTGTCTCTCTCGTTCTTTGAGACAGGGTCTCACTTTGTAGTTCAGGCTGGCCCTGAGCTTACTATGTAGCCCAGGCAAGCCTCAAACTCAGCAGTCCTCCTGCCTCTGCCTCCTGAGTGCTAGGATTACAGGTGTGAGCCACCACACCTGGCACTGTGATATGTGGTACTGATTGCTGGTGGGTGTGAATCACCACACCTAGTATTGTTGTATGTGGTTACGGGGATTGAACCAGGGACCTTGCACTTTCTAGGCAAGTGCTGGAACCACTGAGCTAAATCTCTGGCCCTGGGAAGTATTCTTTTAGGTACAGAACCACATTCGTTTATCCATTTGTAGTTGATGGACATTCACGCTGCTTATTATATTTACCTGCTATGAATTGTGCTGTTATAAATATTAACATCCACGTATTGCTGTGATATGCTGTCTTTAACTCCTTTGGGAAGATGTCTACAGGGGGATTACTTGTATCACAAGAATGTCTAGTTCTAGCTTTTCTGTGATATTTCCATACTGATTTCCATAATATGTGTACTACTTTACATTTCCATCAAAAATAAAAAAAAATATTTGCTAAAGTCTTGCAAGCATTTGTAATTATTTGATTTCTTGAGGTTTACCACTCTTTCTGGTACAATATGAAATATCAGTGTTGTTTCAATTTACACTTCTTGAGTGGCCAGCAGTGAATACATGAATATTTCTTTTCATGTATTTATTGGTCAGCAGGGGATGTAGCTCAGTGGAGGTATGCCTGCCTCATGTGTTCATTGGTCACTTGTATTTCTTCTGAGCAGTGTCTGTGCATTCCAGTTATTTATTTTTGATTGCATGTTTTGTTTTGGGGTGTCTAAATTTTTGAGTTCTTTATATTTTCCAGATATAAATCATGTGTCCAAGGTATAGCTGGCAATTTGTTCCACATGTATGCTGTCCCTTTACTCCATTAGTTGTTGCCTTTTCTGTGCAGATAATTTTTAATATGATATAATCCCACTTTTAACTTCTTACTGTTATTTCATATGCAAGTGGAGTTCTATTCTGATGGTCCTTGCTTAGGCCTATGACTTCATGAATTTTACTTATTTTACCTTCCAGCAAATTAAATATTTATTTTATATATTTTGGTCTCTGATCAGTTTTGCTCTTAATTTAGTACATGGTAGGAGATGTGGGTCTAACTTCAGTCATCTGCATGTTGATAACCAGTTTTTCCAGCATCGCTTGGTAAAGAGGCCACCTTTCCTTTAGCTCGTGTTTCTGGATCCTTTGTCAAATATCAGGTGGCTGAATATGTCTGGGTTGTTTCTGCACCCTTGTTTCCTTTCCATTGACCTAGATATCTGTTTACCAATAGATGGTATTTTTACCATATTATCTTGATAATATAACTTTAAGCCAGGTACTGTGATCCCTCTTGCTTTTCTCTTATTGCCTCAATCACTTATGCTATTCTGGGCCACTTCTTCCATATGAATTATGCGATATCTTCGCCACTAATTCTGTGCAGAGTGCTATTGGTATTTTGATTGGGATTACACTGTTATCAGTTTTGGAGGTTTGTTCTTTTTGACAACATTGGTTCTGCCTATCCAGGAATAGGGGATATATTTCCATTTTCTCTTAATCTCTGACTTTTCTTTCAAAGTTCCATAGTTTGTATTATAGAAATCTTTAATTTTTTGGTTATTTTTTAAATAATTATTTTTATGCTATTGAGAATAGCATTGTTTTCCTATTTTCTTTCTCAGTGAATTAATTATTGGTGTATAGGAATGCTATTGATTTTTGTGTGATGATGTTGTATCCTGCTTCTTTGTTTAAATTGGTTATTAATACTAGGGGTTTTTTTGGTGAAATTTTTGTCTTCCATGTGAAAGATAATGTCATTTGCTATTAATGATAATTTGATTTCTTCCTTTCCATATTTAACCCTTTTATCTCTTTCTCTTGCCTGATCACTCTTATTAATGTTCTGAGCACTATATTGAACAGGAGTGGTGATAGAGAAAATTCTTGTCTTGCTTCTGATTTTGGAGGGAAATCTTTCAGCTTTTTCCTATTTAATATGATGTTAGCTGTTGGTTTGCCACAATTGGCTTCTATCACACTGAGGTTATGAGCCTTCTATACTTATTTTGTTCAGTTTTTTTTTCTTAATCATGAGTGGGGTGTTGGATTTTATGAAAAGGTTTTTCTGCTTCTATGGATAGGATAATGTAGTCTGTGTCCTTGCTTCTGTTTATGTGGTAGGTTACATTTATTAATTTGCAGATGTTGAACCATTTTATGATTTGGATAATGCCTACTTGGTCACAATGTGTGATCATTTTCATAAGTTATCACATTCAGTTTGACAATATTCTTCTTTTTTGAGACAGGGTCTCACTTTGTAGTTCAGGCTGTCTATAAGCCCACTATGTTTCCCAGGCTAGCCTTGAACTCAGCAATCCTCTGCCTCTGCCTCCCGTGTGCTGGGACTGCACCCATGAGCCACCATGCCTGGCTCTATTTGACAGTACTCTATTAAGACTTTTTGCATCTATGTTCAGCGATTGAGGATCCTGGCCTTTCTTTGTAGCAGCAATTTCTTTGACCCTGCCTCCGTGACTCAAGCTACTTTTTAGGGGATGGTCAACTGCTGTCTTTGGTCCCTGTCCTATGATCTAACCTTCACAATTTGAGAGGAGGTGGATGTGAAATAACTTTTCAGGCTCTGAGCTTTCCTCTACCTTTTGCCTATGTCCTATGACTCCTGCTTTGCCTGTGTCCCATGAATCCCACTTTGTAGTGTAAACTCTCATGTTGTTGCTTTAGAGATTCCCAAACAAGTATATTGCCATAGGTTCACAGTCCAGCCTACACCGTCTTTTCTCAGATCCCAAACTGACCCTTTCTTGAGTTTCTCTGTACAGTCAGCAGAATCTCTCAGGGCCCCCAGACTTGGTGATGGACTCTTCTCCCCTCATTTGGGATAATGATTCCCATACGATATTTCCTGCTACTCCAGAATTACTGGCCTTTATGCTAATGATATGGAAGAGCTCACTCGGGACCAAACGTTCTGATTTGCTCCCTCTCCACATTCTCTATGGATGTGATGCCCAGCTCCCTACCAGCATACTAGGCATCAGTTTTACTGTTTGCTACGTAACTTTGATCTGCCTAGAGCATGGTGGGGCCTTCCCTTGCCCGAGGTAAGCACTGGACAAGATATCACCGGGACACAGAATTCTCTGGTGTTTGGATGGTTGATTAGGGGAAAGAGAAAAGCACACATGGAACCTATCCCAGAATCCCACTGACTGTTAGGATGCACTCAAGATGGCTGCTCCCCAGAGGAGGCAGCCATGGTGGTACCAATTCTTCTTTCCTATGACCCAGATATTTAGTTTGATTTACATGGATTGTCTTTCAGATTGATTTCTCACATCTTGGTGTGATTGGCTCCCCCATTTTACAGTATTTGTGCTTTGGGTAGCTCTTCCCTGAGTTTCTCTGAGGTGATGTCATCTCTAATTGGTCATGATGGTTTTCTCTGACTTGGGATTTCTATATTATAGATTGTTGTATTGTTAATGGCCACAAAATTTCACTTTCAGCTAAGTAGGAAAATTAATTCCTTCTGTGTTTGTTATATTTTTTAAACCAGCAAAATGGATTGTATTTCACATGTTCAAAAAACATTTTCTTAGTCCCTAGGGGGACTTTGCTATGTCTTCCCAACTCTAATTAGAATAATATTCAGATCATTCTTAGAGATGAAAGAAATCATTACTAATGTAAGGACATTACTAATGTAAAGGCTGTGAGTTTGTACCAGGGCACTCTTTGTATATACCAGGAAGGTAAATTGTAGCAAGGTAGAAATATAACTTTACCATTTTATAATAATGTCTTCAGCTAGAATTGGAGAAAGGGCACAGACTTCTGTAGATGTGGGTGATTTATATCTTATAGTAATAAAATTATGTTATACACTGAAGAAGCAATTATTAGAAATGTGGAACCCTTTTTTTTGAAAGGAAGTGAATTAGTGACCATTTGAAGATGTGTTTAAAGATAGAACAACATAAGGAGATAGATTAGGAAGCAAGAAGCCTTATCTCGTGTCAGCAGGAAGTTGATTGAGAAAAATGATGTCCAAGAAAGTGGTCATCATAGTAGAGGACTTCAAAGAAAGTACAAATCAGTACCATAATGATACCAAATTAAATTTATTCCTGTTCCCTCCTAGGCTAGTCATACAATTAGGCCAGATTCTTTAAAAAATTTAGCTATTAATAGGCTAAGCACAGTATTAAGTTCCATGTGACAGAGAATTATAAAAGTGGAGACGACTACAATTTAGGTGATTAGTTAACATATGAATCATCTAGTGGAGAAAACAAATGAAGATATTTTAATGTACAAAATAAATAAAACATTGATATTAAAACCAAGTTCTCACTGTCACTGTGAGCTCATGGAGACCCAAATCAATGTACAGTTCAGTTGTTTCCCCAAAGTAATTAACTGAATCTCTAACTTTCTTTTTTTTTTTTTTTTTTTTTTTTTTTTTTTTTGCTTTTGAGACAGGGTCTCACTTTGTAGTTCAGGCTGGCCCTGAGCTCACTATGGTGCCCAGGCAAGCCACTGTGAACTCGGCAATCCTTCTGTCTCTGCCTCCCGAGTGCTGGGATGACAGGCGTGAGCCACCACGTCCCGCATTGTGGTATGCAGTGTTGATTGTTGGTGGGCGTGTCTTCATGTCCAGCATTATATGCGATTACCGGGGATCGAACTCAGGACCTTGCGCTTGCGAGGTAGGCGCCAGAACCACTGAGCTAACCCTCTGGCCCTCTAACTTTCTTCTCCAATGAAAAGATCTTTACATTGGGAGACAAAAATTAATTTTTGGTGATTTTGGTAAAAAATTAATTTTTGGTGATTTCTGAGTTTATAAAATAAACATTTTATTACCATAGTAATACTGAATCAAAACTAAGGGACTCATCATTTCAAGATAAAAGCATCAGGTTAATAAAATCATGAAAGTTCTTTGTCATGGAGGGCTGGAAGTATACTGCTGACTTTACACGTGGATCTGGACTTAGAACCATGAACAGTCTGGCTGAAGGATATTGTCTGTTGTAGAGAATAATAAAATGTTTCAATCTTTCTAGAAAATTTAGTCTCACTCTACACATAAGTCCCAACCTGTATTCATTTACTTAATAATCACAAGTCTGATTCACATGAGGTGTAACAATTATCTTTGCGGATGTCTTTGACTATTGTGAGACCTAAAATAAGTATAAAGTCAGAGGGAAGGAGGAGAGGAAAATGCATAAGAAGTAACTAAGATACATTATGTTCATGTACCAGCTACTCACAATGAATGTACTTAGACATGCTAATAAAAAATAAAACATTAAGAAAAGATCCACAGTGACTTATACTTTGATGGTAGATTGAAAGCAAGTATAAATAAGGAGGTTTGATATAACTGTAAAAATTTGTCTGTTTTTTTTCAACTTTTTAATTGAATTCTTTATTGGTACAATTTATATATATCTCACAATCACACATAACATTGGGGAATTTGTACCAATATATGACACAGTCAATTCTCATTTTTACCCATCTCCCTACCCACCCACACCTCCCCACCCCCTATATACATGCTCTTTTATTTTCTTTCAGAATCATATTTATTCCTTCTCCTCATTACATCCCCACACCAAATTTCCTTTGGAAATTTCTCATTCTACAAGACTGTCAAAATTTGTCTGTTTTAAAAAATATTTTTAAATAACAAAATTTCAAAAGAAGGGCCAGGGATTTAGCTCAGTGGTTCAAGTGCCTGCCTAGCAAGCACAAGGTCCTGAGTTTGATCCCAGTAACCACATACAGCAATACTGGATGTGGTGACTCACACCCACCAGCAATCAGTACCACATACCACAATGCTGGGGGGGCGGTGGCTCATGCCTGTAATCTTAGCATTCGGGAGGCAAAGGTAGAAGGACTGCTGAGTTCAAGGCTTGCCTGGGCTACCTAGTGAGCTCAGGGCCAGCCTGAACTAAAAAGTGAGACCCTCTATAAATGCATACATATATATATATATATTTATATAAATGTACAATATATTTATATATATCTCAAAAGACATGTTGTGCTAAATTATTGATTTGTCATATAATTTTAGTGTTGATATGATTTTATGTTTATGTGTAAGATTATATACAGTAGATTAATAATTATGTGCATATTTTATGTACATGAGTCTGATCATTAAATATAAAATAATATCAGAAACCAATGACAAGTAAAGCTTTTTAATTAGATAATCAGAGAATCTCTGAGTGGGTGATAATATGATTTCAATTAAATAGTTGTCATTCTGGATGACTGTGTTGAGACAGCTGGCTATAGAGAAATTCCTTCTAATTTGTAGATAGTGGATTGTGTTTTGCTACTGAGGGATTCTTTTATTTTCTCCAAAAGTAAACTCCAAAATATTACAGAAGTGATATTTTGTCTAAAGATATAGTTTAATAAAAATTCAATTGATATATTAAAAATTTACCATAAAAATTTCAAGAAAAGTTTCTGATTCTAGATTGATAAATACTGAGCTTGAAAGAAAATATTAGCTTTTGATACTTAGGGGGTCTTAGTTTTGATTAATGAAAACAATATGGATTTGGTTTTATCTTTTCATTCCATTTCATGGACATAGAGTACTTTTATGCTTTTGAATTTCAGTAAAAACAATACAAGACTCTAACTCCAAAGTCATTTATTAACTTGTTAGAAAGATAAATTTTTTTTTCTTTCTCTTATGACATACCATGTTGCTATTATACTGATGAAAGAAAAATGTCCTATTAATGAATGCTTTCCAATTTGTGATATTATTTACTAAACAGAAGTGTCCATTGCTTCTACCCTTCTCTATGCAGAAGTGAAATATTAGAAAATATGGTCCTTTCTTGATACCCACCCTAGCCTTGTGTAAGGAATATACAAAAATAGTTTAACCTATCAAACAGGCCAGCAACATCTATTCATCCAGGAGCCACCTGCTAGCCTATTGGAAATGCAACCATATTGGAGAAAATAATGCTGAGAAGATTGATTAGTGTCCTTGATGGTAATTTTGTTTCTTTCCTGCCATTTTTCTATTATTTTTCTGAGGTTTTTTTTTTTCTCTGTAAGTATTACTCTATTCTCAGTCTGGCAAAAATTTGTGGAAAAAGTATCCAAGTGATGGGCTCACAGCAGGTGCTGGATCAAACAGGCCGTGTTCTCTGGCCCCTGGGAAGTCTACACGGATCAGAGGATCCAGGGGCTGCCCTTCAGACGGCCTCTAGTGAAACTGCACAGGACATGCTCAGTTTCTTCCCATGGATAAACAAAGTGTAAATGAGATATTTTCATTACCTCGGCTAGAGAAATTTATTTTATATGCATGCTGCCTGCCTATACAGTCGGTTGAAAATGGC
The DNA here is from genome assembly GCA_004025085.1 of Thryonomys swinderianus. Lineage (NCBI taxonomy): Eukaryota > Metazoa > Chordata > Mammalia > Rodentia > Thryonomyidae > Thryonomys > Thryonomys swinderianus. The sequence goes on from PVIC010016886.1 coordinate 19,348, forward strand.
ACGAGGCAAATCTTGTCTAGTAGATACTTATAGAGTAATATTATTTAAATATCTAACCGTCTAAAGGTTTTACCTTTTGATTTTAGGTAGGAGCTGAATTTGAGATAAAAAACGTTCACAAAAATGAAGGAGCTGTATAGTGAAAGTTTTGTTTGCAATAATATGCAGTTTGAGAAGGTCTTGTGAACATAAAATGTCTGCCAAAATTCCCCGGTTAAGGTTGACTTTTTTCACTGATTTTGTCACTGTCAACTTCAAAGCATGACACTTGAGGGAAAGTACAGTGATTTAATCTTGCTTATTTATGTAGGATTAAATGATTTATTTAATTTGATCTTTATGAAGATTACAACTTGGCAAATATTTATCAAACATCTGTTTGTAAATAGTATTGTTTTAGAAGCTGGGAATACAGCAACACTGATAATAACCACTGCTTGACAAGGTATAACATTAAATAAATTAAAAGTTAAAAATAGTAATACAAAAGGAAAATGGGTTAAAATATTTTTCTGCTTAAAAGATTAAAGTCACAACTTTTTTTTTCTATTTGGGTAGTGTTTTGCCCTATCTTTTTCTCACTGATGTAACAAGGAGCTTGTGATATTCTCCCATCTAGTCAGTAGATACAATACTTCATATTGGTTGCATAGGCAGAATAAAAGGAGAGTTCAATTTATATTACTATTTAAATGATATTATTTTTTAAAAATAATATTACCTCTAAATGTGGATTAATACTTGGGTCAGTGCTGTTATTCTTCATTAGAAATAAAATGAGTTAATTTTTCAAACTCTAAGAAGTTATTTCTAGAAATACCTTCTAGGCTTCAGGGGAATGGAAAAAATAAAAATCAAGATATATTATGTACAAGCACAAATTCTCAATGATGAATGTGATCGTAATGTATACCTAAAATGTAGCAATAAACTCAATTTATTAAAAATACCTATTAGGCTTAGTTTCTTCAAATTAAAAGAAAGCATAAGACATGTTATGGAGTTCTTATAGCAGAAATTTAAATTTAGATTTTTGGGGATTATCTGTATCAGATCTCTAAATAAACATTCGTGTCTTCTATTTCCAGAAAAGAGCATACAGTTACTGTTCTTCTATTTATAATATAAAAGAAGGCTGAGTTGACATTTAGACTTTTCTTCGAATATATTTTTTCTAATTTTAATTCTGACAGAATATTAGTAATTTTGATAATGTATTAAACATATCATATTTTCATATTTATATATTGACAAGATAAAACAGTTTGTAAACTTTGTATAGTCTTGTGACATAGGGGATAATTAAGATTAAACTCAGGTAAGAACAGGGTGAAGACAAATACTTTGTGAGTGACATGAAATTTCATGTGTATGTAAAATATGGAAATATTTACATATATGTGCCTGCCTTTCATTGAAGTGAAGTATGGGTCACCATTTAAACGTATCATTAAATTTTCCATCTGCAATGGCTACATTTAGTGGAAAGTTCACATATTAAATTTGATGTGCCCTGTGAATTTGTCAGGATTAAATTAATTTAGAGTATGGTTTTCCTAATACTCATTTTTTCAGATCAGTTATCTTCTTAATGGTGGTACTGTATCTTTCGTCTCAGCAACAGATGAACATTCCTCTCACCTTTCATAATTTTTCAGTTCTACTTTGTCATTATAATTTCAATCTAATGCACACATTTATTGAAATATAGTTTTAATGAACTAAATGTTTCATAGGAATTTAGAATTTCCAATTTTTCTTTTAGTTAAATAGTAGACCATTTGGAGCTAATTTTGAGAAATGCTTATTAAAAACATCAAAATTACAATAAAATATGCAAGAATTCCATGAAAAAGAAGCCACATTAAATTTCAGTATGCTTCCTGGAAGCATTCACAGTGCTACTAGAGAGGAAACCCTGATAGTGTGAGCTAAATCATGGGGTAATGATAACAGCCACCTCTCAGCCATTCATCCTAGCAGAAAACAGAAATGTAGACACACTGAAAAAGCAGAAAGCTGAACCACAATTTATATGTGCTTTTTTCTTCTCTCTGTAACCTTTTGGTGAAATTTAATTCATTCAGCCTAAATGGGAAGAAAACCACGATGATACACCTTTTAAAAATTTATGTTAGTAAAAAATTTAACACATTTATTATAACCAGAACAATGCTCCTTAGTAGTTCTTAGTGAACATTTTTAATGGAAATACTAAGCATTATTTGTGATTATAAAATCAATTATAAATGCGTGTGCTCCTGATACTATGAAATGGATTAGCTAATGTATTCATTCCATTTGTTTATCAATTTTCTCAATAATCTTTGTTGTATCCTTAGCTAAAAAGAAAAAAAAAAGAAAAAAAAATTGCTACATGGATAATACAAATTAAAGCAAAACCACTTTCATCTGAAATGACCACAAAATCAGAGACATCAGTATTCAATTTAATGGAGTTTTCCTGTCTAATAGTTAAGAATTCAGAACACTGGAAATAAAGTACATGATTTTTGTTATAAAGATCTACTTGTATTTCTTTTCTTCATGTTCCCCTCAGGAGTAATTTCCCCCATTGTTTATGAACCACACTATCAGTGCAGCTGATGTGCACCAAGCTGAGCAACACTACCCTCCCCTTAGAGCCAGTGAGTGTCTGCCTCATATCTTCCCAGTTGGGTAGCAGCGAGGTGGGCATAGCTGCATGCTTAAAAGCTCTTTCAGGATCTGCGGGAGGGGATAAAAACCATATGAATGTCGGGGCATATTCATCTGACCTTAGGGCAATGGGGTAAAAAAAATCAAATTGTATGTATAAATGAGAATCTCTACTTTTTAAAAGGCAAAACTAATAGCTAACTTAAAAATAGAACAATGTTATTTCTACTAGCTTTGAGAGCTACGTATAAAAGATTTTCCTACTAAGTACTTTTTCCACTTTCTCTGTTGCTCCTCCCTTCTGTAGGTACATCAGGTATTAGAAGTTAGAGGATTCTTTATGGATTGAAGAGGTTGTTTTTTTTTAAATCATCACTCTGGTGAAATAGGAATATAGAACTTGTTCTAGCTTCTAGCAAAATGAAAAAATTTTAAGTTCATTTTTTTCATTATGAACCACTCACCTGCAATTTCTACATTGCTTTTACAGATTCAATGCCCTCCCTAGAGTGAATTTCTAAGAGGTTAATTCCTGACAAAGTATTGCTTTTTCCTCCCATGTTTTATTTTTTTCCTAGTACTTTCATTAATAGCACATGGGGTCAGCTCAGCATCAGAGCACTGATGATCATTATCTTATTCATTATTTTATTCCTCTAAGTGTGATCTGTGGACTGACTGACTCAGTAACAGTAGCATTAACTTTTAACACAGAACCTGTTTGAAATGAAGTCTTGGGCTCTGCCCTGAACCCTCAGTTGTCAGAGGTACAAATCCTTGAGTCATTCTCCAGATAGTTCTGCTGAATGTTAGTTACATTTTGAGAACCGCTGCTCCATATAATATAAGCCTTGAACCATATAAGCCTTGAACCACAAAATGTCACTTCCCATGAAAATATTAAATGGAGGTACTCAGTTTGCGAGAACATAGCATACTATTTAGATGAAATGTTGATTCAGAGTGTTCAAGAATTCTTTTAGTTTCCAGAAATAACTATCAACTTCCAGTTGACTTACTAGGAATGGTTATTATGTGAAATTTACACAATTACTTTAAATATGCAGATATCTAACATTTGGGTTAAAGCATGCATCTTGCTATCTATGAACTATTCTTTCAAAAGAAAAAAATCACACTGTAGAATTTTTGACCTATGCACTCTCTTCCAGGTGTTTGGGATATAGCTCATTTCAAGGTCTATGTAGTAGAAACAAAATGCACATTTACACAGCCATTGGCTAAGTGTATTCCCCCAAGAACAGTGCAAGGCTTTTATGCTTGAGCATGTTCTGTGTTCTGCTACTTTGGCATTAGACATTAATAAAAATGCCTTAATAGCAGCAGAATCATCCTTTTACCATATGGGTTATACAACTTAGGACTGTGTCCTTTGGCAACATTTAAAAGCCCAGTTTAAGAAGATGATAAATGAGGTTAACTTGAACTGGCCGTAGACCACGTCATAGATTAAACATTTTCCCCCAGCTTGATTGACACGTTATTCAGGAAACATGCTAGGAAAAAGGCATATGGTCACAGTGCTTAACTACTAAAAGGGTGCATGGAATTCAAGGACTACTGCCAATATGCCAAGCAAAAGATTTATGAAGATAAGGTAAGGGTTAGTTTTATACTCTATAGTCAATGAAAGTCTTTATTATCTCTAAGAACATTAACTTTGAAACTATGTTTTATGTAGACTTTCCTGAGAGTCAAGAAATTACAGAATGAACACTCAAGTAGTATTTAAAACTCATAATTTTTGAGAACAGGAAGTAAGAAGTCTAAGACAGAAAAACAGAGAAGTGAAAGAGGTAGGAGACAAAGTGGTTGAGGATGATAGGATGATTTTGGCTGGTGACAGACAAATCATTAACACACACTACTCTTGGTTTGATGTGGTGGATATTGTGCTGGAGAGTGAGGGCAGACAGCATGGATTGATCAGGCTGGTGTACACTGATCCATTAAAAAGGCAACTTGCCAGTGACCAGTTGGCCAGTTAGTTGGCTGTTAAATGGAATAATAGTCTCTTTATTTGTAGCTCAAAAATAAACCATAATTTTGAAAAGGCTTTCACTGGCAAGGAAAGGCACTAAAATTAGCTCCATGTGAGGGGAAAATCTGACTCATTTCATGACAGTCTTTGTCACTGTGCCCTACTCTTTAGCTGTAGGGGCTTTTTCAGGGAGAGAGCCCTGAAGGTGCCAGGATGGTCACTATGATGCTGAGTCAAATCAGGACTGTTACTGAACAGGACAGGATAGTTTGCAATTTTTTCCAGTTATTGACTCTTGTTGATTTTCATGTGAATTGAAGTTTCATTGGGAGGAACGTATTTAAGTAGAAACCTTTCATTATTTGGGAAACAGAGTGTGCTTGTGTCGGAACAATCACTGAAGATCTGCTCTGCTCATGACACTGAGCCAGAGAGCACCTTTGCATGAGATGGAGCGATGTTCTTCTTGCATTCAAAGTGTTACATTATACAGACTAACCTTGACAGAAAACATCATTAGTACATATTACCTGGGAGGCTTCACAAACTCCAAATGTGGGAATATGAGTAGATTTTGGAAAGCTCCCATAGCATTTTCTTAAAAAGATGTGTTTGGTTTCCTTTTTTGTTTTTTACACATTTATTTTACTTCTAATATTTGTAAAAGTATCATGATGTGATTCTTAGTTCATATGATTGAACAGTTTCCTTTGGGCTGATGAATTCAAGCAGTATAAAGCTAGAACCTAAATTAATACCTCTAAACTAACGTTTACCAATCACACATTCTAAGAAGGACAAGTCCGATAGGTTTGGATTAGATAAGCATCGATGTTTCATGCATGGACTCTACCCAACAAGGCAGCTATGACTGCACTCAGAGGAAGCACAAGAAAGGAAAGTTACCAGGTTGAAACATCAACCTATATCCACTACAAAGGACAGAAGTAACATAGCAACTAGGAAGCAGCAAAACAAAAAAAAATTTAAAAACCAGATGAACAACCCATAAAATCTTACTATATCATGACTACTAAACAGTAAAAGAACAATAGATAACATGTCCAGTGATTACAATGTCAACAAAAAATTGAATGTTTACATATGAGTACTTTTCTACTTATAGTACTTTAACTGTTCTTAATATCATATTGTAAAATACCAGATTCACTGTATCTAACAGTGACATATATTATGGAAAATTGTCTTAGAAATGGTTTCTCTAAGTGTTCTATCTAATTTATATTCCAACAAGTTTAATATTTATGTTTTAATATTTAGACCTTTGATCCGCTCTGATTTTAGTTTAGTCCATTGTGAGAGGTAGAGGTCTAGTTTTAATCAAAGACAATAAAGTTTATAAATGGACACATCTTGAGGACATACTAATAAGTGAAATAAATAGATCACAGATATGTAAATACAATATGAGGACCTGTAGCTGTAAATGAGTTCTAGAACGTATGATAGATTTTGTGAAATAGGAAATATTCAAAGGGAATGTGGTAGGGGAAAGTAATGAGGAGAAAGAATAAATATGATTTGAAAAGAAAAAGAACATGTATGTAGGGGGTAGGGGTTGTGGGGAGGGGAGGGATATGGGTAAAAATGGGGATTAACTCATGTCATATAAATTCCCCAATGCTGAGTGTGATTATGAGCTATTTATAAGATGTACCAATGAAGAATTTAACTTTTTAAAAGAGACAAGTTTATTTCACAAAAATATGTGTCATATACTGGTACAAATTCCCAATATTGAATGTGATCATAAGATGTATATATACAATGTACCAATAAAGATTTAAAAATGTAACTCAAGTTAAAGAAAATGATGGTGATATCATCACAATAGCAGAATAGGAAGTCATAACCTGTACTTTCATACAGAGAAACTAACAATACTTCCCACAGACTTGAAATCCTTAAGAAGTGAACTCCAGATGCCAAAAATAACTGCAGCAATGTAGGCAGACACAAAGCAAGGACAACTACGCATCCCATTTCCTCAATAGTAGCCCTTTCCAAGTGAAAGTAGCTTAGCACAGTTGGAAACAGAAACCCACTTCTAAGCCTGGTCCTCAATAGAGAAGAAGACCCAAATGGACATCTAGCATTCCAACTCTTGGGGCCCCTCAAGAAACTGGGTCTGACTTGGAGTGCAATACTTTGATTCTTGCACATCCTGGTATAATCCAGAGAGAATGACCAACCTGGGACTTTTCTCTTGGCAAGGAAAGAGAACAACCTAATGTATTCCAGTTTTCTGAGTTTTCAGGTTATTTGCAAATGAGTTCTATCTCAACTGATTTGGAGGGGTTTTTTATTGGTACATTATATATACACATCACAATTACACTCCACACTGAGAATTTGTACCAGTATATGACACAACTTAATTTTCATTATTCCCCTTCCACTACCCATTCTACCTCCCCTTACCCCTACATACACAAGCATTGTTTCCTTTCTTTACCATCAATTTTTTTTCTTTCTTCATTATTTACCCCTAAACCCCATTTCCCCTTGAATATTTACTATTTCAAAATATCAATCATGCAGTCTAAAACACATTTATAACTTCAGTTTCTCATACCAGAGAAAATGTATGATATTTACACATCCTCAATGTAGGAAAGACAGCCTCTTTAACAAATGGTACTGGAAAAACTGGGTTTCAACCTGCCACAGACTAAAACTAGATCCGTCTCTTTCACCGTGTACTAAACTAAAATCAAAGTGGATGAGAGACCTAAATATTAAAACGGAGACACTAAACCTGCTGCAAAACAGGTTAGGAAAACTCTTAGAGACATTGGAATTTGTTTTGTATGGTTGGAGTTGCTGATGACTAGTTTGGTACTTGTAGATTCAGAGAACTTGCAGTAATGCAGAAAGACACAGGGGGTGTAGGAAATTTCTGTGGAAAAACAGTCAGTCCTTTCGCTCTGGGAAATTATAGGCACAAGTTAAGAGAAAAAAAATCCTCAGAAAAGGTTTGAAGAAGCTTGGAGATTCTCTAGCCAGTTGATGAAAGTTTTATATGTACAAGTCCAGTTCATAAATATTAGGAAATGTGTTTGTGTTTTCAAACACACACACTGTAATAGCTAAAATATGTTGAAAAATGTAAGCATGACCAATCAAAGGAGCAAATTTCCAGAAAAGACCTTGTGATCTACATATTACCTAATGAAGAATTCAAAACTTTGCCTTAAATAAGTTACAGACATGGGCCAGAGATTTAGCTCTGTGGTTCCAGCGCCTGCCTAGCAAATGCAAGATCCCTGGTTCAGTCCCTAGTAACCACATACAACAATACCATTTGTGGTGACTCATGCCCACCAGAAATCACAGTGCCAGGCGTGGTAGCTCACACCTGTAATCCCAGCACTCGGGAGGCAGAGGCAGGAGGACTGCTGAGTTTGAGGTTTGATGGGCTACATAGTGAGCTCAGGGCCAGCCTGAGCTACAAAGCGAGACCTTGTCTCAAAAACAAAAGCTTACAGACAATGATAAGAAATGAAAAAGTGATACATTACAGACCAAGACTGAATAAACAGAAATTATGAGAGAACTAAACAGAAATTCTGTGACTTAATAATACACTAACTGAATTGAAAAACTACAGAGAGCAGCAGCAAATTTTACCAACCAAAAGAAAATATCAAAAATTTGAAAGTAGATCTTTAGAAATTTTGGGACAGAGAAATGAAAAGAAATGATGGGGAAATGTGAACAAATTAAATGAAATTGTCAAAATGATATCAAACAAACTATTAAACTCATTACAGTTCTCCTAGATGAATATAAGAGAAAGGAACAAGACTATGTGAAATAGTTGCAGCTACAAACTCCTGAAATCTGAGGAATAAAATATTTGGTCTTTCAAATCTAAGAAGCTCAAAACAAAACAAAGCAAATAAAACTCTATAGCAAATCCAAAGAACACCACACTGAGGCACACAAATAACTCAAAACTAAACCGAGACTTGCAACTGCAAAACTCTTAGAGGGAAACATAGAGAAAGACTTCAAGACTTTGGTTTTGACAGTGATTTCTTGGCTATGACACTAGGAGTAAAGACATCAAAGAACCAAAACACACCAATGGAGTATATAAAACTTAAAAACGACCAAGCATCAAAGAAAAGATCCACAGTGTGAGAAGGCAATGTATGGAATAAAAAAATATTTGCAAAGGATATATCTGCTAATGGATTAACATGTTAAATGTATGAATAATTCTTACAATAGAAAAATAAAAACCAAATAACCTGATTTAAAAATGTGTAAAAGACATGAATATGTTGTAGAAAAATGTGTAAATACCCAACAAGCATATAAAAAAATGCTCATATCACTAATAACCACAGACATACAACTCAAACTCAGCATTATAGGCCCATTACTAAAAGAAAACAAACAACAGAAAATAATGAATGTTATTGAGAATGTGGAGGGAACCCCCTTTTGCAGAAAACATAAAATAGTGCAAACATCATTGGAAACAATGCAGAATTCTTTTAAAGTTTAAAAATAGAATTTCCATGTGGACAGTTTTTACTACTATGACAAAATATGTGACATCAAGTGTTTTATAAAGAAAAGTGGTTTATTTTGGCTAATGGTTTTGGAGATTCAAGGCAAAGGGGCCGCATACTTTGATCATCTTGATTAATGCATTGTTGGATTTGTTGAGGTCCAGTACAGAGAAAAACTTAGATGCTATCAGAAAAAAAAAAAAACCAAAACATCACTTGTAGAGATAAAGCTATAGGTTTTTTTTTTTTTTCAACACAAGGCTTAATGGCCAAGAAGCATCGGAATGAAGTCTTTCAAGCCATAAAACAAAACAACTTCCAATCACAGGGAATACATTCTTCAAAAATTATTTCAAAATTTATACTCTAAAAACAAAATGCCAAGTCCAAACATAGTTTAAGAAAGAAAATCATAAAGAAAAAAGTGCAAATTATACAATTTAGACAAAAACCAAAATACAGATTATAATGAATCAAGGAGTTGATTATTTGAAAGAATATACAAAATAGATAAACCCTTAGCCAAACTTATGAAAAGGTATTTCCAACTATCATGTAGAACAATAATACAAGTGCTTAAAAATATTAAAATATGATTTAAGAATATCTTGAAAATAGGCACTTAAAGTACAATACAAGTAAACTTTTAAAAATTTGAATTGTTCTTAGTACATTTTATATACACATCATGGTCACACTCAATATTGAGGATTTGTACCAGTATATGACACAGTTCTCATTTTTTCCCATTCCCCTATCCACCATACAATCCCTAGCCTCCTGTATACAAAAGCTTTTTTTTTTTTTGAGACGGTCTCGCTTTGTAGTTTGGGCTGGCTCTGAGCTCACTATGTAGCCCAGGCAAGCCTGGAACTCAGCAATCCGCCTGTCTCTGCCTCCCGAGTGCTGGGATTACAGGCGTGAGCCACCACACCTGGCACTGTGGTATGTGGTATTGATTGCCGGTGGGCGTGAGTCTCCACACCCAGCATTGTATGTGGTTACCAAGGATCAAACTCAGGACCTTGCGCTTGCGAGGCAGGCGCCGGAACCACTGAGCTAACCCTCCGGCCCCAAAAGCTTTTCTTTTCTTTTTTTTTTTTTTTTTTTTTTTTTTGAGAGGGTCTTGCTTTGTAGTTCAGGGTGGCCCTGAACTCACTTTGTAACCCAGGCAAGCCTCTAATTCAACAATCCTCCTGCCTCTGCCTCCCGAATGCTTGGATTACAGGAGTGAGTCAGCTACCATGCCCAGCACTGTTGAATGTGGAATTGATTGCTGGTGGGTGTGGATCACCATCCCAGCCTATTGTTGTGTGGGGTTACTGAGGATTGCAGCAGGTACCTTGCACTTGCTAGGCAAGCACCAGAACCACTGAGCTAAACCTCTGACCTTGTTTCCCCTTTTTCATTACCATCACATTTTTTCTTTCCCCTTGTTACTTAGGAAAATACTATAAAATTAAGAATAACTGAAATTATTGTAGTGATTGTTCAGCAAATTAGGTAATATGGGTAGGAAATTCTATAAATTGGTACAACAAGTCTCCCAGTACCAAAATAGAAGCTCTAAAACCTAAAGAAATGCCATTTAATAAGTCAGTAAGCCAATAATTCACTGAAACTTGATAGTTTGCCCAAATGAATTATGAAAGTTTTCAAAACAAGATGAATACAGTTTTCTTAGGAATCAAAAGTAGATGTATGTTAATTATGAGATACTATAAAATTTCTCGTTAAGTTTAAAAACAAGATCAAGAATAAAGCCCCTGTCTTGATTAGCAGTAATCCAATCATATCTCATACTTTTCTGGCATAGTAGGGTTTTTATTACAACTTCAGGTTCATTTCTTGATATTGGACTGGGCCAAATGGTTATGTCTTCTGGGTTCAGGTTTGTTAAATCACATGTGTCTATAAATTAGCCCATTTCTTCAAGATTCTCCAATTTGTTTGAATATAAGTATTTATATAGCACTTATCAGTGATCTAAATTTCAGTACTTTTCATTGTGATTGTATCTTTCTCATTTCTTCTAAATTTTTCTCTGAACTGGACGTCAACAGATCCCACTTCACATTAATCAAAAACAGTCCCTTGAATTTTATATTACTGTATTCTTTTAAAAATTATTAATAAATGTTTGTGAAACATAAAAAGTATATTTATCATGGTATATATACATATCACATCTTTTTTATTGAATTCTTTATTGGTACAATTTATATACATCTCAAAAATCATATATAACATTGGGAAATTTGTACCAGTATATGCTACAAGTTAATTCTCATTTTTACCCATATCCCTACCCACTCCCCCCTCCTCCCCCCTTATACATGCTCTTTTATTTTCTTTCTGTATCATATTTATTCCTTCCCCTCATCACATTCCCACACCAAGTTTCTTATAGAAATATTCCACTCTATAAAAGCTGTCCTACTTTCTAGAACTCATTTGCATCTACAGGTGTTCATGCCAAAGAGAAGATCCGGAAGTTGTCTACCTGTGATCTATTGATTTCACTTATTAGTATATCCTCCAGGTGTCTCCATTTGCACCTAAATGGATCGATCTTGTCATTCTTTATGGCAGAGTAATACTCCATTTTGTAAAAAAAACCCACATCTACATATCACATCTTGATCAGTTTTACTTGTCTCCACTATCTCCTAGCTCACTGCATCCCCAGATAACTTTTCCATCTAGTTCCTTGTTTCCTATCATCTTTTTTCTATGCTTCGTGATCTGGACTTTTCTGTGCAGAAGACGTATTTTAATGACCTAAAGAATGCAGTGAAGAGAGTGTCCTCAAACAATGAGACTTTGGGAATGCACTCATGAGGCAGAGAGTGAGAACACTAAAGAGCATACACCATCCCGTCGGTGGTTAGACAAGAGTCAAGGAAACAAACAAAAAAAAAGGCACCTCAGGGACAGAGGAAAAGATCTGGATAACTTTTCAAAAAGTGGCAAGAATTTAGTTTCCTTTCAGTGAAGCCAAGATTTGATATGAAATCATTTGAGTGTCTTTATTTAGCCCCCCTCTTTGTGGGGCTGTTGGTGGGAAAGCATCAGGGGATCAGGGTATTCCTTCAAATCAGAGGGAAGTATGCACAGCTGGCCTTGTTTGACTGACTATGCAGCTCTGAATATTTGGAGACTGAATTGGGACTTGAGTAATTATCTTGGCATTCTGTAGTAATCATTCAATAACTCAATAAGCAATCAAACACTGACTCTGTAATTGAAAAGTAGTTAGAAATTTCAACCCATAATTTAATAACTAAAGCAATTATCTCAGGCAATTGTTTTAAGTCATTGTAGAAATATTTTTCAGTGCACATTATCTTGATCCTTATCTTTCCAATGATAATTTTTCTTCTTAATGTATTATTGGCATTTTAATGATAATTAGAAAATCAAAAGGTGTGATGTCAGCCAGTCCCAGTTCCTTTCCCTGTTCTCTGGCCTTCTTGATTAATCCTTAAAGAGCGGTTCTAGGGAATATAAGTGATTTCCATAAGGCCAGAAAAGTAGGCTAAAGTTTACTTTTTTTTTTTGAGTAATATTTGTTCCTAATCTTATACCTACAGCCTTGTTTAAGGAGGTGATCTTTAGGGAAGACACAACCCCAGAAATTCACAAAATCCTTAATGAAATCAAAAGGAAAGGAGTCCTTTTGAATTCATTCCTGGAGGCTAGCATTACTCTGATGCTAAAACCAACAGAGATCAACTGAAAAACAAAACCACAGACAAATCTCTTTAATTAACACAGATACAGAATTCCTCAAAAAGATGCTGGCAAGTAAAATGCAACGAATCTTAAAAAGATTACACATCCTGACCCATGTATCCCAGGAATACAAGGCTAGTTCAATGTATGCAAATTGGTGAACATAATATGACACTTAAAACAGAAACAAGGACAAACTTCAAAAGATTATATCAGTTCATGCAGATGATTTTTTAAAATTGAATTTGGTACATTTTATATACAGCTCACAATCATGCTCAACACTGGGGAATTTGTACCAGTATATGACACAAGTTAATTCTAATTTTTACCCATAACCCTACCCACCCCAAAACTTCCCACCCCCATATATATATATTTTTTTCTTTTTTTCCAAACTCATATTTATTCTTTCCCCAATTACTTTCCCCTACCACATTCCCTTTGAATATTTCCTATTTCACAAATTCTATCATACATTCTAGAACTCATTTATATCTACAGATTCTCATACCAGAGTAAAGATACAGTCTTTACGTATCTGTGGTTAGGCAGGTGCCAGAACCACTGAGCTAAATCTCTGGCCCTAGATAAGGTCCTTTTTTTTTTTTTTTAGACAGGGTCTCACTTTGTAGTTCAGGATGGCTCTGAGCTCACTATGTAGCCCAGGCAAGCCTGGAACTCAGCAATCCTCCTGCCTCTGCCTCCCGAGTGCTGGGATTACAGGTGTGAGCCACCATGCCTCGCACTGTGGTACATGGTATTGATTGCTGGTGGGCATGAGTCTCCATGCCCAGCATTGTATGTGGTTACTGGGGATCGAACTCAGGACCTTGCGCTTGTGAGGCAGGCGCCGGAACCACTGAGCTAACCCTCTGGCCTAGATCAGGTCCTTTTATAGTTATGTTCATCAAGGATTTTGTCATGAATGGGTGCTATAAAAAATCTATTTATCATAAAAAAC
>PVIC010016887.1:0-33383 GCA_004025085.1 Thryonomys swinderianus
CATCATCACCATCATCACCATCATCCCCATCATCCCCATCATCACCATCATCACCATCATCACCATCATCATCATCATCACCATCATCATCACCATCATCATCGTCATCGTCGTTATCGTAGTCTGTAATGATTTCAGTTTTTTCCTTTGATTCTTGTTATCTACATTCTGAGTGGAAAATGCTACATCTAAGTTCAGTTGTTTCAGAGCCGGAAGAGAAGCACTGGGGAAGGCAGGTCCTATGAAGGGTCTTACCACGCAGTTGGGAAGATAACGTCTCAATACTTCCAGATCTCCCCATAGGTAATGTGTACCCGGCTGAGCACAGGGTGGCACACGAGAGAGCATCTGCCTCCATTCTCAGCCCAAGGCCCGGGGCTGGTGCAAGCCGGGGAGGAAGAAGGTCCCCGAGGGCTGCAATGGCATATTTTGTTAGGCTGCACGAGCGTACTGTTAATTGCTTTTCAAATGCTCTGACTGGATTTATTCACACTTTATGATAAGTCTGAAGTGCAAGTTTAGAAAACAATTAGGAGGCTAAAAATAATGCTGAGAATAAAATTCACTTTGTTTATATTTTTAGAGATCCTGCACAGATTAGCAGACTCTAGAATTCATCTTATCCGAGACAATAATATCCCAGGGACAAATATATGAAAGTGTGGGCTTGCATGTGTGTCATCCTCTCTGGCTCTCATTCCTGCATCTGGGAAGAAAAAATGCCAACCTCACAGAAATAGGACAACACAGGGGCAGGGATTTAATTTGTTTCACTCATTGCTGTATTCCAAGTGCTGGAAATTAGTGCTGGGGTTCACAGTAGGAGCTCAATAAATACTTACTGAATGTATACTTAGCCCACACGTTCACTTTTAATGTGCAAAATGATGGGTTTCTCTCTCAAACACATGGGGGCCTGATCCCTGTGCATCCAGAGGAGTGGATATTAGTGAGAAGGTGCTTCCGTTGAAGGTTTGACTTTCACAGTGGGAAGACAGATCCCCATGGAATACCTGAGACCCAAGCGGGGAACCTCAGCGAGTGTGTGGTCTTTGTCTTTGAGGATTTCAAGTTCCCAGTTTACTGAACGACTATTCTTCTCCTGTAGGATGACCAACAGGCTGTCAGGTCTGAAACTTCCCCACAGAATACTACGGAAAGTTGAGGCAAGATGTAGGTGGCACTCAGATAACACTGTATTTTGGAAACAGGTGAATTTCCTTTAGACTTTGTAGTGTATCTATGCTTGTTTAAATACTCAAGAGATGAGCAGCTCTCCTTTAGCATAACTATCCCACCATGATGTTCTGCCTCACCATGAGCTCAGCTCAACTGGCTGACTGACCATGGATTGAAATCTCTATAACTGAGAATCAAAATAAACTTTTCTTCCTTATAAGTTGTTTATCTCACTGGCCTCCTCTCTGGTGATGGTTCTTGGTCCAGTTTGGGGGCACTTACCTATTTATCCCTCTGGGCTCCTTCCACATATGCTATTAAGCTTTGGGGGAGCTAAGTTGTCTAAATTCCATGAACATTCTTGCTCTAGAAATAAATTGGGTACATTATCTTCTATTTATTTTGAAAGAGGTATTTGTTAAGATTCTTAATGTTTATTGCACTCATTAGATCAGGGACTTCCTGTTGGACCAAGGGCTTCACCTGTCCTGCTTCCTGCATATGGCTTCTACCCATCTCCAGTGCTCTGTCATTTTGTTGAATGAATGGAAACTACATGAGGCTGCCCTTTCCCCTCTGTGTCCACAGATGTGGTTTGGTTTGTCCAGAACCTGCAAGAAATCAGTAGAAGTTCAATATACAGAATATTTGGAAAATCCTCTTGATCCAAATAAGTGAAACAGACAAAGCACGAGTATTTATAGGGATTGTTTTGCCTGGGACATACCAGTCAGTAAACAGATTGTGCCTGACAAGTCTCCAGGAAAGGTGTGGAAGTTTTGAAGTCCAAGTGTTGCTGTGGTGTGGATATGGTTCTTGGAAAACATAATTCTCCTTTTCTCTAAGTCCTTCTGCATGACTGTGTTGAACGTCTGAGTCAGATACTCCTGAAGCAACAGTTTCAGCAAGGAATGGGAGTTTTAGCGGGATGTTCATTAACACTTTTGGGTGGTTGGGACTTCTTCAAAGTAGCAGTAGGAAAGAAGAGTTTTGAAGTCCTCACCCACTTAGCTAGAGCGTGTATTGCAGAATTTTTCAGGGTGGATTTCACAGAACACTACAACCACAGTATATTCATAGGACTCCACAGAAACCAGAGGCTATGGGATGGCAAAATGTATTTGGAAAGAATCTTTAGTGTGTTAATACATTTTGTTTGTGACTACAGAACTTATGTGGCCTTCTTGTATTTTCTTTGGACTATCACATAGGAAATATTCTAGGGAGAGCATCAGAAAATGTAACTTCACAGCTGGCCCTCAGGCTTCAGGCCTGGACAAAGTCTTTGTTCTTCCACACAGCAATAACTCAAGGCCTTCTCTGCCCCTCTCTGATTTGCTTCTGATCTTCCTTCCAGTGAGAGGATCCATCAGTCCGTAAACATTCTGCCAAGCTTCCTAGCTGCAGCTTCATAACAAGTCATCACAAAATTCAAGGGCTGAAAATAGTAGCAATCATGAATTTAGATCATGAACCAGCATTTGCTCAGGGCTGTGTGGGACTCGGCAGGGAAGCCTGTCTCTGCTGGGGCTGCTGACCTGGACCTAGAGTTTCTCCTCTCAAGGTGCTTTCTCGTGGCTCCTACCTGGTGCTGGCTGGTGGCCGAGACCCCCACTGGGGCTGGTGTTTGGAACAGCTTCATGTGGGCTCTCCTTGTGGGTCTTGGTTTCTGCACAGCACTGAAAGGAAGTTCCCAGAGCAAGTAGTCAGACATTCAGGGACTGGGCTTCTTAAGGCCTAGGCTTAGATCAGCAAGGTGTCACGTCCGCATCTTCTCTTGCCCAAGTAGTCACAGAACTCAGGCTCCAGGCAGATGACATCGGAAGCCAAAGAATGGTGGAGTCACAATTTAAAATGGCTACAGCAACTCCGTGAATTTGATCTCAAATTCTTTCTGCCTATAATGTCCCTTCACTGCCACCCTTCTTTGCCACCTGGAAAACTACCCATTTACCAAGGCTTGTGTCCAGTATCGCTGTCTCTAACACTATTGCATTCTTAGCATCTTGTTTTTATCGCTACTCTCATATATGACACACTGTATTCATGTTGGTTGTTTTCTGAGAGGGCACTAAAACATTTCATTCATCCATTATTCCAGTTGCTAGTGTGGAGCTTGTGCCAAATTAATTAATTGACTAATTTTCCAGACCAACTGTTATCATAACAACTATAACTTCATAAATATTTTCTGTTTAATAAACCCTAAAATATGCACTTTGTAAACATTTTCTTATTGAGTCTTCACAACAAAAAGACATTATTATTCCCAATATAGTGCACTAACCACGCACTGTGAGGAGGTGGGTCAGGCCAGGGCCTCGCTTCCCTCATCTCTGTGTGAGTGAGACCCCAGGGAAAGCAGAGTCAGTGAGGCAGAGTAGTTGGCTGCCTCTCTGCTTTTCTCTGGTCTCAGCAGCACCAGCAAAGGGTCCCACTGTGTGGCAACAGAGCATTACGAGGCAGCCTCCCTCGTCTTCTTCCTGGTGGCAGCAAGACCCAGCGGAGAGCTCAGCTGATACACACCCCAAACCAAGGGGTGCAGTCCGATGCCTCCCTTTCCCTGGGGAATGGCCAGTGGGTTCAAGGAGAGGCTCAACTTCCACTTTGCTGCTCTGCAGTGAGGCAGCATGAGTCAGCTAACAGGGCACAGTAGGAGGCTGAACACCTCAGCAGTCACCAAGCCCTGGGTCTAAAGCTCAGCAGGGGTCTGCCCGCTCCAGAAGGTGAAGTAAGATGCAGAGTCTTATCCTATTCAAAATGCCTAAGAGGTAGCAAAAACAATCGGCCACGGCATGAATCAGGAAAATCACAACGTGAATGGGAAAGACAGCTAATCCGTGCCAGCATGGAGAGGAGTCAGGCAATGGGAGTATCTGAGAAGAATTTTTTAAAGCGCCCATCATAAAGTAATAATTTTCTCAAAACAAATGAAAAAAAATATAAAAGTATAGCAAAGAAATTGAAGTTCCAATAAAGAGCTGGATGGGAATTACAGAACTGAACGTACCCTCACTGAAAAAGGCCTCCCCGGGCGAGTTCCAGAGTAGAGCACAGATGACAGAGCAGCGAATGCAGCCTGAAGGTGGGCAGTGGAATGTACTCAACAAAGGGAGAACGTAGATCAAGAAAGAAAGTGAGGAGGGCTGTGGGTCATAACAATTCTTAATACTTGTATCATCAGAGTCTGGAAAGAAGAAGAAAGAGGGCAGGACTGAAAAAGCATTCAATACAATTATAGCTGGGGAGTTTCCTAATTTGGGTGACATGTAGCTATAGATCTGAGAAACTGAGAACACCTAAAATAGGATGAACACAAAGAATCCCAAGAAATGTCATAAACTTCCAAAAACTAAAAGGAAAGCAAAAACAAAACAAAAAAGCCCTTGAAACTTGAAAGAAATCATGGCAAAAAAACATTAGAATGATTTCACACCTAGAACCATGCAGGCCACAAGTGAGTATTGTTGGAAACTGTGAACAGTTTATGGATGTCTGCCTTCCCTGTAGGATCTCCAACTATAGGGATCATCACAGATATCTGCCCTGCCTTATGCATGCTAGGATTTTAGATGTGAAAGCTTGGTACCAAATAAAGGTACAGCAACCTTGGGATATTGTGCTTTCTGCTTTGCTTAAAAAAGCAAGGGTTGAGGCTGGGCTCAGTCTTTTTCTCAAGGTTCCACTTTTGTTGTTTGTTGGTTGTTAATCCTTTTGCTGTGGGACTCCTGGAGGACTGGAGCTTGCCACGAGGGTTCTGGCTATATCCTCTTCCTCTGAGTCTCACAGAGTGTGACAGGAATTTTGAATTGCTTCTCAGAGCAGCAAAACTCTCAGAAAAATAATTTCCTTTTATTTTATATAGACAGTAACAAAAGGATACTACTTATATTAATGATATGAAGAATCATATTGATATGATTTAAATTTTATTTCCAAGTGAGTGGTAAGTGATTGGTGCAATTTTTAAATTTTTTTAAAAATTGAGTTTATTGGTACATTTTACATATACATTATGATCACATTGAATATTAAAAATTTGTTCCTCTACGTGACATATCTTGAGTTTGATTTTTTCCTTTTCCCTTACCACCCCAGTCCCCTATATACATAAACTTTATTTCTACTTCCTACTGTCAAATTTGTTCTTTCCCTTCTTTATTTTCCTCTACCTCCCTCTTTCCTTTTTCTCTTGGAACATTTTCTTCCTACTATACAATATCTATCATACATTCTGGACCTCATTTACACCTTTAGTTTCTATAAGGGAAATAAATAAGACACAGATGTGCAACTTTTAAATTTGAAGCAATATCTCTATTGTAAAGCTACTGAGCCATTACTGTCCTTATTAGGGTTAACCACCGCTAATAAATACTGGAGCAGGCATTTTAAAATGAACAGGGAAAATCTGAAATAAAATCCTGCTGACTCATTTAAAAACTGGCAGACAAATCTTAGAGGATATAGTCAGCATCAGAAACAAATTTATGAGACAGAGAGAGTTTAACAGAGAGAGTGCCAATCTCACAAACAATGAAAAAGAAGGGATGTGTGCTTCTTTTTTTTTTTTTTTCCTAACATGTGACTATACAGTAATGCGGTGAGAACTGTGACTTCTAACAGCTTGTTGGAGGACAATTCTTCACGGGTCTCTCCTGCTCCCGCATGGCTTATAACCTGAAACACTGGTTGCTTTGACTGTAGACAGTCTTTGCAAGGCTGTATTTACTGCGAACAGTCTTGGAAAATACGGCATGGAAGGACAAGATTATTTTTACAGGCTTGGAAAACTGAGAGAGTATCTTTCTCTGTAACAAAGGTCAGGTGTCCTTTGTATCCATTACAAAAGAATTGGGTTCCCTAACCTCTGGTTATTTCTCCTCGAGCACAACAAAAATTCACCTAAAAAAATGACACCTCAACTCTCTTGGTGTCACTCTGTGGGAATTGAGTCCCAGAGCCCAAGAACAGGCTAATTGTACTGCTATAACTATTACAAAGTTCTTTTTTCTCTGGAAGGGAAAAAAATCCTTCCCACATAAATAATAAATAATAAAACCTTATTATCCTCATAATAAATCCTTCTGGACAGTGTCCTAGTAAATCCCATCAACATTCAAGGAAGAAATAAGAATGGTTTAATCCAAAATTGTTCAGAAAATAGAGGAACAAACAGTTCCTCAGTCATTTTATGAGGTTAATATTATCTCATGTCAAAACAAGACAAGGGCATGATAAAGAGAAAACTATAGTCCAATAACCCCTATGGATCTAGATATAAAAATCCTTAACAAAAATTAGCAAAGAAAAACCACCAACATATAAAAAGGGAAATGCATCATAACTAAATGATGTTTATGCCAGGCATGGAAAGTTAGCTTGACATTAGAAAACCAAAAAATGTATTTCACCATATTAAGAAACTTAAAAATAAAAACCATCTGCTATGGCAGCCCACTTAGGCCGCCATAACAAAATTATGTAGACTGGGTAGCTTAAGCAACAGAAGTTACTTTTCTCAGTTTTCAAAAGGCAAGGAGTCCATAAGATTCTGGTTGCTTCCATTTCTGCTGAGGACACTCTTCCTGGATTCTTCACGTGGCTTCTCTCTTGGGACGGTGTGGTGGGGAAGAGAGGATCTCTGCGTTTTCTTATTTGAACACTAAGTGTATTGGATTCCACCCTCGTGATCTGCTTCAGCCTTGCTACTTCCTTAGAAGACCTGCATCTCCACATCCGGCCAGTTAAGGGGCCCAAACATGCAGTCCATCATACGCTGTGATCATCACAATGGATGTAGAAAAACTATTATAAAACTCACCATTTATTCCTGACAGAAACTCATGGCACATTAAAAATAAGAGATTCTGCTTTTGCATAAAACCTGGCAAGGGAGCCTTATGGGGAAATTCCAAAGGATGGCTGTGTGCTCAGTGACTAAGACATGGGATTTCCATGCTTTGATTGGCCAGGGATGATCACAGGGTCCACTCTTGGAGTAGAGGGTTGAATTTAATCTCTCAAATCAGCAAATGCTGTGAAAAAGGATGCTCCCATAAGACTGACACAGAGTTAGCAGAAGGATGTGTGGATACTGAGCTGGGAAACAGCAAAGTCCCATCCCAGAGACCCCACAGTCCATCCTCAAGATGACCAGAGAGAAGAAACTGGCCAGTGACATGTGTTCAGGAAGTGACAAAGTCCAGCTCAGAACTCATAGGTGCCCAGGTCGGCTTGAGATCTTTCTTGTGCTCCAAATTGCCTTCACAGTGTCTGAGGCCCCACCAACAAATCCTACATTTCTGCACCCCAGAGCCATGGACATTTCTATGCCTGGAGGCAGTAGCATACACTTTTGCCTTTAATGTTACTGGAATACATACATTCACACATAAATAACTATGTGAATAGAAAGACGAAGGTTACAAGCCATGCTATTGACATTGGTTATCCCCAAAGAGAGGCAGAGAGTGAGGATGGGGGAGGGGATGCACTTTATTTTCCTGCTTGGTCTGAACTTGACCCATGAAAATGTTTCTGGGTTGTATCTTCAGCATCTCCTCCAACAGTATCCTGTGGTGCTGTTGAAGGAAATCAAGGCCTAACCCCAATCACAAGTGATCCTGGGATCCCTCTACAGGAACCTAAAACAACCTGTCAATGGAGGGACCTCAGATTTGGACAACCCCTCTTGGACTGTCTCTTGCTTGTTTTCCTCTCCTGTGTGCTGCCTGAATCCTAGTCATGGACTCCCCCACTCAGAGAATGAAACTTTGTTCTAAAATCCACAGCCCCAAGAACAGTGTATGGCTCATAGAAGGCTCTTGATGTGCTTGAGGAAAGTAACCTCAGGTTTTGGAGTTGTATCATGTTCAAACAGATGTGGTATAAGAAAATTCCTTCTCAACTTCTTCTGAGTCCTCTGTCTTGAGCTGATGGGTGTTCTAGGATCTGCTTGTTAAATGGGACAATAAAATTAAAGCCCAAGAGAAACAGAATACTCCCCACCCAGCCAGGAAAACACCCTATCTAGCGATGTTTTGGTAAAAGTTTAACAACTATATCCTCAGAATAAAATAATTGTGTTGATTTGTACTTACCATTTTTCTGTGCTGTAATATTTCTGTCATGGCTGATTGCAAATTGCCGGCATGTCAATATATTTCAAGTTGGGAAAAGATGTGTATGATTAGCTCTTTCCACTCACCACGAACAATGGTCTAGACTTTGAAGGCACACAAATCTGACAGACAGAGGTTCTCAGTTTAGCATTTACTAACGGGGTGAATAGCATAATCTTTATGCAGCACCATTTTTTGTCTGTAAAATGGAGGTAGTAAGAGCGATAATACATCTTATGCACGGAGATGGTGCAAAAAATAGGAAAAGTTGTGAAAAAGGCTTATCTGATACATCTCAGCATTCTATGGAAGGTAGCTAATATTATCCTTATATATTAAAATCACATGATATAATAATGTCTCCTTCTTGTTACAAATTATTATGGCTTATAGCTGGATGTCTTCCCAAAGCCACATGTGCTCCTAGGTGGTGCTTTTGGCGGTGATCCGATCATGCCAGCGTGACACTCATCAGTAGGTCAGCCCAGTGAGCAGTTCATGTCTGGGTGAGATGTTGGAAGGTGAAGCCTGGTCTGACGGGGTCTAGACCTGTGCACCTCCTTCCCTCCTCCCGTGATTCATGTCTCTGCTGCCTGGCACCATGTCATGAGCAGTTACTCTCTGCCACGCCCTGCTGCCATGCTGCTTTGCCTGAGAGCCTGCCGACTGTGGAAAGAAACCTCTACAAACTCTGAGCCAGAAGATACGTCCTCATCCTTAAATTGTGGGTTTCAGGTATTTTTGTCCAAAGAAAATGAGACAGATTTTGATAACAGAAAACAGAAGTCATTGCAGTAATATGACCTGACCATTTGGTTCAGAACATTTGGGAAAGGGAACGTTTATACTTTGTTTTTGTGTGTAGCTGGTGTTTAATGTCTTTCCCTTTGTACAGGGGCTCACGGTTAAAGGGTTTAACTGAAATCTCAGAGGAGACGCTGGACTTGGACTTCTCAGCAGTGCTGACCCTCTTAGGTGACTCTTAGAGGTGGACTAAATGCATTTTGTATGAAAGGACAGGCACGGTTTATATCTGGATGTTTCCTCAGAGCCTTCTGCACTGACAGGTGGGGCTTTGAGGAGGTGATTAGATCGTGGGGACATGATACTCATCAGTGACTTGGCCCACTGGTGAGTTTATTTCATGTGGTAAATGTGATGTTGGGAGGTGAACCACGGTGGGGTTGCAGCCTGGCTGTGTATCTCTTTCTTGCTCTTAGCTCCATCTTGCTGTCTGCTTCCTGCTACCATTTCACGCTACCCTGCCCTGAGGCAGCAACTATGGAACATTTACAAACTGAGCCAAAATAAACCTTCCCTCTGTAGAGTTCATGGTGTCCCGTATTGTGTCTTAGCCACAAGGAAATAACTAAGGCACAAAATATTAGAACCAATCAACAGCAACAAGAAAAATCCTTCAGCCCTCTGTTATGTCCAGATCATTGCTGTGACAGTCACAGTTGGGAGCAAACACGGATGCTCATGAAGCATGGAGGCTTAGCCCTTGGGGAGCCCAGTGGCTGGAAAAAAGTAATTATTGCAAAGATTAAGTGACCTTCTCCTCTTCACTCAAAATAGATTTTTGGCCAGTAGACTTTCTTTGGTGAGCCCATCCTAACCTTGAGGAAAACAGATAATGTAGGCCATAGAGCAGACTGAATTCTGATGCATGATGTAGTTTCCAAATGAAAGAGTGACTTTGCTCTTCATCAGACAGGAAACAAAGAGGATAAAGAGGACAATGCTTCCTAACCGGGAGACAGGGGGGCTTGCAAAGCACCTCTCATACCCAATGGTATATGGGCCTTTGGTTCCACAAGGTCATTTCAGTGGCTGGCACGTGGTAAAAACTGGAAAAATACTTGCCAAGTTAACCCAAAGGAACTTGGAACACCCACTCCGTGACAGCTACTCAGCACAGCACTCAAGGACAGAAAAGACAGCTGGCCTTGGAGGAACTCATTGACCGCTAGAAAAGGAAGACCCAAACCAACAATTGCCACTTTATAACAGTGTTGTGTATAATTAGTCTCAGCACCACAGCTGAGATAGGAACTTGACCTGTCTTAGGTAATCGTGACAACAGCCCTCTAGGAGGTAGGATACAGACTTGGACTTGGTCTTGAGCCAACCCCAGTCAAAGGACACAATAGAAACTATCATGGTGAGGCATGTACCTCACAGGAGGCAGGTACCAGTTAATATTTCAGGATTAACTGGTGAACTGTTTTCTAACCTGAACTCCAGCTCCCTAGTACTCCCTGAATTCAACCACTTGCACCCACAAGTGAAATCAGGCAGGCAAGGTAATAATGTGGAGTTGTACACAGTCACTGTCTAGTGTGGGTACGAAGGGAACACTAGGACTGAGATTTGTTGCATTTTATTAACTCATGTATAGGAAATTCTAAACAGCATCAGTGATAAAATGCAACCCTTGTCTCTGTCTTGACCCCAGCAGGGGCAGAAAACTTACCTCCCATAATCCCCTGCCCCTTCAAGTACAACTAGACTGGGTTCTTGTATTTGGGACAGTCAAGGGCAACACTGGGTCTTGATGGAAGAGGAGGAAATACGAAAAGGTATCACGCTCGAGGCATGTTCTTCGAGCCTGAGGCTGTCAGCACTTGTGTTTCAGTTATGTGGTGTATACTCCTTCCTCCAGTGCTTTGCTTTTTCTCATCAAAGTTGCAATAACCACCACAGCATCAGTCAGGATGAGGCTCTACCCTACTGCAGAAAGTTCCAGCCTCCAAATCTTAGTGGCTCCCGGTACCCAAGGCTCCTTTCGTGCTTGTGCAGCGTGGCCATGTCTCTTTGGCACAGGACGTTGCTCCTCCGTGAGGAGCTGTCCCCAGAGGGGTGTTTCCATAGCAAGAATGCAGCTCAGTGCTCACATTTCATTGGGCTAAGTAAGTCACATATGTGTGCCTGAAGTTACAACGGAGGAAACGTGTAGGCTTTAATATAAACTCAAGAGAAAATATGAGAACGTTTGTGAATACTTATAATTACTCTCATATGTGAATTTTGAAAATAGTTGAAAGGCACCGTTTCTGGGGAATGTACTTGGGAGTAGGGAAGAGGAGCAAATGATTTCAGTCTTTCCTGGCTTTCTGGCCAGGTTTCTACCTAGACCGTAGGGCCTTCGAATGTTTCAAGGTCCGAACACTGTGGCTCTAACTTCAGAACTAGCAACAACGCGCCGGGCCTCTTGTGAGAGGAATGGTCCCCCTCAAAGGTACCTAAACTGGGTGGGGACTCAGTGAGATCATGGTATGGAAAGATGGCTCTGGATGCAGAGTGAAGAGAGTTGGAGATAGGAGAACCCAAAAGTCAAGGAGCCCAAGAGGCGGTGCTAGCTCAGGGCCGGGCTTAAGTCACAAGAGTGGAACAGGGCATAGAAAGAAGAACTTATGGAGAGGGAGGGATTTCTCAACAGTTTGCCCATTAAAATTGCCTGAAACAGTCTTACAGGAAAGCAAAGGGCTGAGAGTGACTGTGGGAACCCAGAGAAGGGAAGTGGGCCAATCGATAGCATCTTTAACGAACTCCAAGGTACCGGAGGAGTGACTGAGACCTTGCGCAGGGCAAGGCTTCGACCGAGCTACGGTAGTTGGGAAGCGTCCAGGCTACTCTGAACTTGTGTCTCTGCCCCCGAGTGGCCCGCAAGGACACCTGGCCTGTAGCTGGCCTTTAGCAGCAGTTTTGCTGAGTTGAATCGAAGCTGAAAGTGCGCTGCATGGAGTCAGCGCCCCAATTTCTAGCAGGGAGGCGCGGGAACGCCCTTGTCTGGCAGTAACATGGAGCTCTTAGATTCAGGCCCAAAGAGGGTAGCAAATCAGTCTCTGAAAGGGGGAAACAGCACTGAAGGAGAGGGGAGGAAGGGGCCGCTGCCTTTCCGTCCAGAGGCAGCGCTTGCTTCCATCTGGGCTCCGCGGAGGCGTGTGTGAACAGAGCCGGCCTCCGCGGAACCAGCGCGTCCCCAGCTGTGGCACTGCTGGCCGTAGACACGCCCGGGCCCTCTCGCGGGGACACGCTTCCCGGCTCTGCCCATTCCTGCTCCATTCTGCCCAGACTAGCACAGGCCTCATAAAGATACTCATCTCCGGAAGGGGCGCTTGGCGGGATACAGTCTGCAGTAGCTATTTCTGCCTGTTCCTTTCTTTGTGTGGCTGCCATATGAAAGCACAAGTCCATTAACATCATTCTTGCTCAGGTTAGAGTTCTCCCTGTGATCTGTTGACTCCTGGAGTGTGGCTGCTCTGGCTGGAGAGGGAGCGATGTCTGGCCAGGGGTAGCGGGGCCCAAATCGCGGGGTCACCATCGGGTGAAGGATGAGAGACACGTGAGGCCGCCGGGGTGGCCTGGAGGATGTCAGCTGCAGCTGTCAGCTCCGCTCTCTGCCGGGTAAGTGACGGCGCTGTCGCCAAGGGGTATCGGGCTCCAGTGTCTCTCGGGATCCACCTCCTCTCTCCGGCGTCTGCAGACGGCTAAGTTAATGCGCATGACTAGTGTGTCGCTCAGAGGGAGGGCTGAGCTCTGGAGAGGACACCACGCACCAGCCAGGCACGGAGCCGCGGTCTGGAGGAAGTGCCCCGCCCCGCATCCGCATGCCAGTGCGCTTGGAGTGCTCGCTCTGTGCCGGGTGCGGGGAACACAGAGGTCAGACGTGGCTGCGAAGGGCGGAAAGCCCCGTACCGTGGACGCAACACGCCTGTGATCTTGAAGCTACCGGTGCAGGAAAGACAATGCTGATTTTCTAAACCCTGTTCTAAGCAGTTAAATGTAGTTTGCTTTTAAGTTTGCTAAACAAACCTGGGAGGGAGCTACAGGTGGTTTTCATCTTACAGAAGAGCAAACTCAGGCTCATGCTCACCTTTCAGAGGGTGCTCGGCTGCCCATCCCCCCGCCCCCTGCTCATGAACTAATCGGGTCGGGCGCCGGGGAGCCCCTCGTCCGAGGAGCGGTGCCGCTGCGGAGAGGCTGCGCCCACCTGAATCTGGTGCAGGCCGGGCCCGGTGGCGGAGCCCTGGGTTCAGCTCCCGCGGCGCCGCCCTCGCACCGCTGGGGCCTGTTGTCTCCTCGCACCGTCATCACCCGGGGCTTCTTCACGCAGGGACACCGAAGCCCCGGCCTCGGGCCAGAGGCGCGCGAGCTGGAGCTGCCGCCCTGGTGAGCGGTGTCTCCGGAACGAGCTGGAGTGGCGCAGCCATCACGTCTAAACGAGTCCCTGGACGGACCTGGGCGCCCTTCCCGCCTCGCGGACCGCAAGGGCCTCCCCTCTCTCTCCACGACTCCGTACGAAGAGTGTGACCCGAGAGGCCACGTCGCCTCCCGCGGAAGTGCAGCCGAGGACAGTCTCGCCCCTGACCTAGGGCGCGGGGGGGGCAGCGACCGCTTGGCCAGCTGGAGTCAGCCCGGGAGGAAGCTGCGTCTCCAGATCCCAGGCTTTTCGTTCATCTTGTGGGTAGCAAGAGGCGTTTGGCGGGGCGGGGTGCGGAGCCGAGCTCCAAACCCACTTCAGGCTCTGCCGCCCTCACCCACTTCTGTGGCCTCTCGGCTAAATGGCTGCCACATGTGCTCCTTGGCACCAGCCCTGAGGACCACCCAGACGCCGAGGCAGGCGCGCAGTGCCGCCCCGACCTCAGCCCAAAGCGGAGCTTCTGGAGCCAAGCGCGGCCTGTGGTCTCCCTGAGCGCTGGGCGCCCGCCAGGTGAGCCCCGCAGTGCGGGCAGCGGAGTGGCCGGGGCCGGGGGGGCTCCCGCGGGGGGGCGCTGAGCTCCCTGCGGACCGGACCGCGGCGCGGGCACCAGCGCCTGCCTGAGAAGCTGGCTGAGGAAAAGGATTCTCGTCGAGAAGGAAGTTTACCCCCCCCCCCAGTGTATTAGGGAAGCTTGTGCTTTTTAAAGGTATCATGTTGAAATCCGTTTATCAAGAGAGTTCCCACCACAGTATAGTCCTTTCTGTCAGCCCTCGTGTGTGCGCTTTGGATTTGCTTTGTGCCGCGTCCAGTCGCGTGCCCCAGGCAAGCCCCACAGGAAGCAGAGGACCTTCGTGTTGAGCTCAGTCCTTCCCCTCCCGGAGCTGTCGGTCGTGGCCTCGGGACAGCCACCCGCCCCTGACCCTTATTATGACATGACGCAACGATGTAAAATGAGGCTACATTTCCAAATGCGCATTAAGCATGCCATAAGGGACAATTATTTTGTGCTTGTAGTTTTCTTCTTAGGAAAATGTAAACAGTGGCTGACCTGCCTCCTTGCGGAGTTGTTGAGAATATAGATCCCAGGATAAATTAAGGTATTATTTATTTATTCAATGAATGCATGCTTTTGGGTATCTGGTAGCACGGTTTCTTCTATGAGGAGATAAGTCATTATTTTGTGGAGTAAACACAGAGAAGAGTGGGTATGGGACGTGTACTTTTATTTCCCAAGAGGGGCTGAGTTGGCTCTGCAGAGCCCGTGTACAGAACAGCTAATGCATCTTGAGTTCTGACCAAGTGCCAGACACTAAGAGGCACGGGAGACGAATGAGTGCAGGGGGAGGGTGCGGTCAGAGGAAGGAACAGTGGGTGACAGGAGAGAGGAATCAGAGTGAGCAGGCCCAGGGAAGGATCTGCGGCAGGTCTCAGATGATGAACGGCAGCATTACCGTGGAACTGTGGGAATGGCTCGTACCAATGACCCAGTAGTGCCTCCCATTTTAGCTTCAGTCTTCAGCATGAGGCTCCTATGCAGTGTCAACCCGATCAGTTTTGGGGTCTGCCCAGGGCATTGTTGGAGCACACTGTGGAGTGTCTGGGTAGGCCGTGGAGGCAGAGCCCCTGGCCCCTGCTTCCTCTGTGGTCCCGATCCTTTCCCCGTTTGCCAGCCACCATGAACTAAGCCTCTTTGCTCCTCCATACCCTTCCTCCATAACGGCTCTGCTTTGGACTGAATTCTTACAATGTGAGGTGAGTTAAAACTTCTCTTCTTTAAGTTGTTGATGTCTAGCACTAGGAAAGTTGACTAGTCCAATTGGAATGATAGCATTTCTGAGGGAGGATTTTAATACATGGGGAACACTTTCTCCCCACTGTTAACATGGTGCAAGACTAAAGGTGTTTTGTGCTCGGGGCCTATGGATGTTAGATGCCTTGTGCTGTACAGATAGCGCCTTATGATTTAGGATTGGGCTGCCTGAAATCCAGGAGGCAAGTCTTTGGGTCACACTGCAGAGTCCTTTCTTGTTGATTCTTTCACTGTCTTTATATCCATCTCCAGGCCCTCTAAAGTCTGTGGAATTGAAATTTCAGTTAGAGATTAGCAAAAAACAAAACAAAACAAAAGCCCCACTTTTATTCTTTGTTTTCTTCAAATTCAGCAGTCTCTCCCTCCTGATTTCTGAAATCCCACAAGGAATCTTGTGCATCTTATACCTCATCTGGACTGGCACAGCAAATGGCACCAGACAGCTGAAAAGCAGGGTGATCAATTCGGTACCAACAGGAGATGGCGTTATTGGGTGTTCTCTAGATATGGCTCACCAGTCAGAAGTATTCCAGGACCTTCTTGGAAGAACTGGATGAGATAAGCCAAAAATGATGTCAGAAGTTTAG
Organism: Thryonomys swinderianus; assembly: GCA_004025085.1. Lineage (NCBI taxonomy): Eukaryota > Metazoa > Chordata > Mammalia > Rodentia > Thryonomyidae > Thryonomys > Thryonomys swinderianus. The sequence continues at coordinate 15,907 of PVIC010016887.1, forward strand.
TTGAAAAGTGAGGGGTGAATGAGTAGGGGAGAAACCAGCTGTGCAGAGCGAACTTGGGCAGAACAAGAGCAAAAGAAGATAAAAATCAAAGTACAAGTTGCCCCGGAACACACAGTGTGGGCTCCAGGAAGAGTCACAAGAGCAGCTCCTCATAGCATCTCTTCTCTTTCATGCCAGTCACGTCTCATGGGAGCCTGTGAGACGTTTCACATATAAGCCCCTGGGAGTTATTTGTCGATATCCTGGGACCTTGTAATTGACAGGTCCTGCTCATTTCCCCAGCCAGCCTGGCCACACCCTCTCTCCCCTATCAGTGGGAAGGTTGGTTACATGAAAGAGAAATGAGAAGTTATACTAAACATTCAAATTGAAGGGACTGAGCCAGACTCAGCACAACAGGGAAGGTGCTACTTAGCCAGTAGATTCTAAAGGAAGCGTATTTTACCATCTTCTGGAAAAGCTGAAAATTCAAAATATTTTGGTGAGCTCCTCCCCACTGAGTTTGAAATACTGTCAAGTGGTTTAGCATTTGACATGCAGGTCTACACTGTGGTTTGAACCCCATTGTTTTTGGTCACCTTGGACTTCAGTGGCTCCCCGTTTTGGGTGTTGTTCAAGGTACCATATTCTTCCACATTGTATACATAAGATCTTTTTCCCAGTTGCCTGCCCTGCACTTCTCTATAACTGGCTCTTTCAAATCTAGCTTTTGTGCCTTTGTCCAGAAATCCCTGGGCCAGCCCTGCTCAGGCTTCCCAACGATCACTGCTTATATCAGAGCCTATTCCATGCTTTTCTGGTGCTTGTGCGCCCCTTGTCTGCTTTGTTAGTTAAACTGTGGGTGTTCTCAGGGCAGGATGTTCTCTTTTTATATCTTCTTAAACTCTGGAAAGGAACTTGCTTCAGAATACTTTTTGGAAGAAACAGGTGAGCTGAATGAATGAATCGAATGCTTTAGAAAACATGACCACTAATAGTCTTTCAGTACCAACGTGGGTTCGAGGGTGGATTTCCTGACCCTGTCAACAGGTTAAGCCCTGTTCACAGACCAGCTGATATGAGAGGTGCAACCACTGTTTGAGTGTCATGTGTGTAAAATGTGACTGAGAAAAGATGATATTGCTTTCAGATTCCCACATCAGACTCCTCTGCTAGTCTTTGTGAGGCTAATCTTTCCTCTCTGAGGGTGGATTTGAATATTTATAAATAGACATTATTCATTCTGAACTTCTTCTCTTCTTCCAAAAACTCCATTTTTGGAACCCCAAGATGAAACAGGGGCTGTCTGTGAGGGCTTAAAACTGATTTTCTCAGTTGCCTGTTAAACCAGCTACAAAGGTCATTTACCAGAAACAGTCTCATCAAATCTTCAGTGAAAACAGGATCATAAGAATAAACTCGTGGTTTAACAGGAAAAAGGTGGGATTCTGAGGAAGGACCAGTTCTCATAGAGGGTTAGAACAACATAACACAAGTCTGGCATTGCAGAGGCTTTAAACTTTGAAGGGGTTTTTTGCCCTAGTTTTCTCTGACCTACACAATAGACAGGAGGCACTGTAGGTAAGAAAAAGATAGGATTCTCTCTCTCTTTTTCTCTCTTTGTCCCTTCCTCTTTCCTTCCTTCCTTCCTTCCTTCCTTCCTTCCTTCCTTCCTTCCTTCCTTCCTTCCTTCCTTCCTTCCTTCCTTCTTTCCCTGTCTTTCTTTCTTTCTTTCTTTCTTTCTTTCTTTCTTTCTTTCTTTCTTTCTTTCTTTCTTTCTTTCTTTCTTTCTTTCTTTCTTTCTTTCTTTCTTTCAACAGGAATCGAACTCAAAACCTTGGGCTTCTCAGGTAGAAGTGAGGCCATTAAACTAAATCCTGGACCCAGAACCAGGAAGTTTCTATGGAGGTTACTGCCTAACATAAGAATCACAATCTTCCCCTTTACTTAATCCTTTAACCTAAACTACCAGTCCATAAGGCTCTCACCCATAATCTTACCTCCACCAAAAGACAAAGGAATCCAAGGTTAGGATGAAAGACAACCAGGGAGCCAGTCAGATTTCAAGAACCTATAAGGGCCAAAATAAAAAGAGCTGCAGGCAAGAAGTATTCACTTTTGAATTCTTCCTACTTGTCCAGAGTAGCTGTCTGTCTTCTCCCTCTTCTTTCTTCTTCAACTTCAAATAAACTGCCCTCTTTCATGTGATGAACTGCTTATTTAATTCTTTCTCAACACTGGGTTTTTAACTGCTGAGTGCTGCATGTTCCAGCAGGGCAGTGGCATGATATGGTTAGAGCAGTGGCTTCCTGCCCACCCTCGGACATCACAGTGTGACACAGCATGGAATGATGTACAGCCTTCCCCAGATGTTACACTAGGAGCAAATATTTTGGGGCCCCTTTAACAGGTGAGGAGAGGGAGGGAGTTGATAATTTGTCAAAGATCTCCGGGATACATTTTCATCCAACTGTAACTCAGGAAGGTAGTCAACGCACACAGACCCAAGCATGGCACCTCAAACAATTGCTTCCTGGACACTAGAAACCTCACCAACACAAACAGAGGGGATGTGTGCATCTCCGGAGAATCCATCCTGTGCCATACTTGGCGTACTTACCTTGTGTAGGTGTGATGGTGAAGTAAGCCACGTGGCCTGGGTGTGCCACCTGGCTCCATAACTAGCTGGCTGTGTGACCTTGGGTCACACACTCACCTTCCTCATGACTCAGTTTCCTTCTTTACAGAAGCTGGATAACACTCATGGAGTGTCATAATGAATTAACATAGATACCTGGTAGATAGCAAGAAGATAGAGCTAATTAGTATTCCATTTGAGCTTTTAAACAACCTTGAGATGTCTGTGATGTTATTCTCCATGTTACAGATGGGAAAACTGGGGCCAAAGTAGTTTTCCTAAAGTATCACAACTGAGACTTGGCGCTAGTTCGTTGTATGCAATAATGGACCCAATCATACTCTTGAATAATGTGCTATCTTAGAGTATTCACTGATTGGCAAGTGACAATGTTTGTGTTAGTTATTTTGTAAGTATGGACAGCAAATCCCTTCTTTTCCTTTAATGTTCTCCAGCAAATATACTGAAAGTCAGTGTCCAAGTCATAACCTGTCTTTATGTATCATCAAGGGGAGATCATTTTCAAATGACTATAAAAATACAGTGGAATCCCAATTTTAATTTGCCTTTCAATAGTATTCAATAATATGGCTTTGAAGCCATGAATGCATGCTTTGATTTTGTTTATGTCCTCCCTAATTAAAGGTATACCTGATCCTCTTGGTTCTGAGACCCTCAGTGTAGAGTGTGCCTAGTAATGTGCCTTTCTGTCACTAACGTCTGGAGGTTACGAGAGCCATGCTTTGCACTGTTAACACCAGTGTGATCATTCTTTCCAGGGCAGTTCATTTTCAGATCACAATGACTGATTATTTGAATAGAAACATTCAAATAATTGGACAAATAACCACTGCTGCACGAACATGGCCACTCTGCCAGCAGTGAGTTCTCCCTTGGGCCATCCCATGGTGGAATCACTTCAGTCCCTCATCCACAGCACATCTGTAAAAGCATGGGTTAAATGCATGAAAGAGGAGCTCTGGTTTATGAGGTGGTAGAGAAAAGAATGAGTGAATGAGAGAGGAATGTTTCAGGATTTAGAAAGAGTCATTGAGAGAAAAGCACCCTGTGTTGTCCTGCCGTAAAGTGTGCTGTAGGTTAAGTGTGCTTTACCAAGAATCACACATTAACTGGCTACTTGGAAATTTTAGAACACTTGGGTTATAAGTCATACAAAGCCCAAGTTTTGGCAAACTAAAATAGTCATGATTCTTCTTCTCTTCCTCTTCCCTTTGTTTCTCTTTGAATAGCATATGGATTCTTGCCCCATTGAGATTAGGCTTTGGCAATAAGATTAGTTTTGGGCAATGGTATGTGGATGGAAGCAGCTATATGCCAGTTTTGAGTTGAGGCTTTAAGGAGAAAATTTCTCCCAATTCTTAGGAACCTCCTCTGACCACCATGAGAGGTGTGTATACAAGATAAGTATGCCAAGTATGGCACAGGGTGAATTCTCCAGAGATGCACACATCCCCTCTGTTTGTAATATAGTATTCCTCCCTTTGCCCTGGGTCCTGGAGCCAAGTAAATGAAGAAGATGTGAACATAAACAGAAGTCTGGGATCCAGCCCGGACCTGCTGACCTGAGAGCAATATGAGCATTTTCATGTAAGTCACTGACATTTGGGAATCATTTATTATGCAGTATTGTCACAAAACAACTTGAAAAATCTGACTGTCAAGCAACTCAAGCTAGCTGACCAGAACAAAATTCTTGGCTCATGTGTAACAAATCTGGTGTATGTTAAAAACTCAAATTATGTTGCTTTTCTAATCATCTATCCATTCTTCCCTTTTTCCTATTTCTTTCTCTCCTCCTTCTGTCCATCCATCTGTTCATCTATCCATCCATCCATCCATCCATTTTTCACTCAGTCACAACAGCCTCTCTGTATTTTGACTTCATTCTGGTGTTACAGAGGAAGGTTCGTGCTGTGCCTTTGCTGATAGGTAACTGACACAATACTGTCTGAGAAGATGTCCGAGAGAAAGACAGGTCCCATGCTTTGCAAAGGACTTGAGAAACAGCATATAATATATTTCAATTGTAGAATTTTACACAGATTTCTTTTGGAAAACAAAAGAAAACAAAACTATGAGAACTTGTCATAGTAGAAAAATCTGTAGCATATCTGTTAGTGATTTTTTAAATTTTGAGAAACATTACCCTTTTTTTGGGTAGTGCTGGGAAGTGACAAAGGCCAGACAAGTGCTCTACCACTGTGCTACATCCCCAGTCTTGATAGGACTTGTTTAGCATAGCTTTTCCCAAGTTACTTCAACACTATTCTGACTGCTCAGATTTATTGGCAATTTCATGGTGTCCATTTGGAGGGCATGGTGCTGTCCTCTCCCAGAGGAAGGAGAGCTCTGACTTGGGGCCTACAATTGGGTTCTTCTACAAATTTGTTTGGCATTTCTTCCTTGGGGAAATTACTTCTTCTTCTTGGTCTTGGATCTCATTCACAAAACAAAGGGATTGGATTAGTTGGCCTAAAACTCTGTTGGGGTCAACAATCTGTAATCCCAGCAGTGTCCCATATTTCATGGAAGCAAGGGGATATGGCATGAAAAAGAATGGTTAGCTGTTCTCCAGGGAAGCTCCATATGGAACTGTGGAACCATTCAACTAGGTCTTCACTTAAGGTTCAGATGTTGTGGTCCACACCTGCAAACTGAGATGTAGGTAGTGGGCACTCGGTAGGGGTCGCTCTGGGCTGTCCAGTGGACTCATGGACACGGAGCCTAGCTTGTCTCCTGAGGACACTGTTTCCTCTATGCGTTGGTCCCCATTCTTCACAATTCCTTCCTTCAAATCTCTGTATCCTCCTCTCCCCCTCATTAATCTCTCTTAGCAGTGTGCTGTTGCTTATTTCAATGGTGATCAGTTCAGCTATTGGGTGGAGTAGGAGGGGGAGGAGATTCCACTCTGAATTTTGTATTAGTCAGGATGCTTTTTAGTGGCACAAACAAACCCTGACTCAAGTTGGCTCAAACAATAGGGAACTTATTATGTCACATATCAGGAATTCCAGGGGGTTGGACAGATCCAAAGCTGGCTGAATCAGCCATTCAACAATGGCATTCAGGACTAGTTTCATTTTTCTGTCCTGCTGCCATCCATTGGTTTCTTTCTCAGACTGTTATCAAGATGGCGGTGGCTGCTCAGAGCACCATATCCAGACCTGACAAGATGCAGAGGGAGAAGGGGTCCATTTCTTTTTGTGAGTGCTTCCTAGAAGCAAAGACATTACTTCTTGAAAGCCCTGGAACCACAGCCCACCATGGAAGACTCCTTCCTTCTTCAGTGGCCAGAACTGGGGACTGACCGTTCTCAACCTATTGCTAGCAGAGAGGGTCATCTTTAGGCCAGTCAAGCTCATTCCTGGAAGCCAGGGTGAAGTCTAGGATCCCCGGGTCTGATGTGGAGGAGATAGAACAAAACCCAGTTTTGTCAGAAAGGAGGAAAGAGGAATGAATGCTAAATAACACACAATAGAAAGATTTTGGGAGAAGGAAAGGGCAGGTTAAATCTCTGAGCCACAAACATCAACCTATTGCTGAAACTTCTTTTGTACCATGTTGTGGTAAAAGAATGTGAGTCCCTAACGCTGATTTCCATGACCAAAGAACTTCTCTTACTTTAATATTCCTGCATGCCAACCTCTAGGGAAAGCAGTTGGAGAGGGAGGAAGCTCAGTCTAGCCTGCTTTAATTAAGAATTCTAGATATGCCACAAATATTCCCTACGTTTAACAGTCACACCTGCTCACTTCCTATCTGGAACAGCCAGACGAGAGAGTCTGTTCCACACGTAACAGTCTCTCTGGTTTGGTGACCCTTACCTCCCCGAGGGGGTAAGTGCAATACGGCCCTTATGCCTGTAAACCATGACGTGCAATGCGAAGTGGCTGCGTAGTACAAATCCGCATCACAGGCCTGTGCACAGGCGGGTAAGAGTAGGACCCTTACCTCTAACACTCCTTAGAAATGGACTCTTGGGCCAATTATTTAACCTCCTTCTTCCTCACGTTGCATCTCTGTAGCAGAGATTGTTATAATAATTCCCACTCCCTAGAATCGCCGAGAAGATGAGAGAAGAGAGCTTCTAAATGCTTTGTCGCGGTGCCCTGTGCAGGAAAAGTATTTAATAGCTATTGATTTTTAGGATTATAGGAGAGCAGATATTACGATGCTATAAAAAGCATCCCAAGGCAGCCAGCGGAGCCAGCATGGAGGCTCACCATGCCCACCACGGAGGGCAGGTTTTCTTTTCCTGGTGGTTCTCAGTTGGCACTTTCCCGCTGCCAGGGACATGGCGTCATGTGGCATAAGGAGGGAAGCCAAGAACTCCACTGACTCTTGGTTCAGCACAGCGGCTCTGACTGCCAAGCGCGCTTTTGGAAATTTTCTTCTCCTCCCTCCCGGAGAATATTTTGGACGCCTACTTGTCATATTGCAAAGTGTATGTGACAGAACAATCCGGGTCTTGCTGTCTTTCCTTCGTTCTGCAGCTTGGAATCTCTTGGCTCGGGAGCACCCCGGTCCCGGGACCTCAGCAGAGGGCACTGTGGGGGAGGCTGGTCCGCCACAGGTCAAGGGCAGGGCAGGGGCAGGAACTTCAGACACCAGAGGGACCTTCCCTCTCTGTTTTGCAGCCTAAACAACTCACTGAAGTTTTCTCTCTTAGAAAGCAGGTGATTTTCCAACCTAGTTAGGAAAAAAAGCAACAGATAGCAGGAGAGTCCATTTTCTAATTCTTGCATTGGCTTCCTAGACTGTTGTAACAAATGCCAGCACGCTTGGTAGCTTAAAATGGTGGCGTTATTCTCTTACAGTTGAAGTGTGAATCAAGTTATCTCCCAGGGCCGTGTTCCCTCCAAGAAAGGGGCTATTCTGCCTCATAGCTCCAGCTCTGGTGGCTCTGGGCTCGATCTAGTCAGCTTGTTATTCTCTGCGTAGTCAGTCATTTCCCTTTCTCATGTTCTCTCTGAGGACATTTATCACTGGATGTAGGGATCACCCTAATTCAGGATTATTCTGTCCCGAGATCCTCAGCCTAATTATATCTGCAAAGACCTTCTCCCAAACAGCATCACCCTCATAAATTCCGGATGGAGATATCGTTGGTGAGAATACATTCTACCACTATCAGCCGTTCCCATGTAGCAGGTGCTAGATGGGGTGTACATGACCCAGTGTGTCCGCTGTGTGGACAGCCACCCTCAGGCTTTGCCCTGCCCACCTTCCCCGAGAGAGGAGTCTGAGCTGTCCTAACCACTATCCAGTGATCATCCTTTCTGTCCCTCCCACAGCACTACCTTACAGAGCAGGAGGACACATGAGCTAACAGGAAAAATGGTTTAACTTCCTCAGCAGCTAGGGAGAAGCAAAGCCAGTATTCACATTTAGATTTCTCACATCAGTTGGGTAGAGAGAGATAACTCTTGTTCCGTCTATATTTTCTCAAAGCCTATCTATGAATAAATACCTGGAAGATAAGTCAGCAAGTTTTCACCTTCTGATGAACTCAGGAATTTCTTCTTTCTCATTTTCTGGTAAGGAGACACCTCAGTACCACAGCTTACATTCTGGAGAGGCTCAGAGGCCAGGCCATAGTAGCCCCAGCTGGTCCAGGTTGGAAGACGTGCACGTTCGCGGTTGTAGACCAGAGCTTTTCACAGGACAGCTGTGAATTTGCTCCAGGCCAGAAATGCTTTTCACCTGTGAAGGCACAGAACCGTCCACAGAGAGGCCCTGGGAGGAAAGTGAATGCCTGTGGTGAATACAGTGAGTCCTGCTTCCTCTGTGATGGTGACCAGAAATCTGGGAAGCAGGCTGAGAGCTATGATTTATGGGTCACTCACTGCATGTCCTGCTTCACAATAGGTACTTTCAGATGATGATCTCATCCAGTCCTCGGATACTATCATCTCTACTCAAGGATACCTCTGAGATCAATGGGGTTCAGTACCAGAGAATGAATGAAGGCACCAGACCAGGTGTAAACATATGAAGTCCAAAATCTGACTAATAAACCCTGGGTATCCTGACCCACATGTCCACACTCTGTCCATTCCCTAGCCATGTAAGCTGTCCCTGGGCCACCACTTGGATCTTAGGGGCATTGTTTTGGTATGCTAGATTTTTCTTTCTTTCTTTCTTTCTTTCTTTCTTTCTTTCTTTCTTTCTTTCTTTCTTTCTTTCTTTCTTTCTTTCTTTCTTTCTTTCTAGTATCAAGGATTGAACTCAGGGCCTTGTCACTCACAGGATTAAAAGTCCAACAGCATATCCCTGACCTTGGGTTCTGATGAAGAGGACATGGTGGACAGCATAACATGGCAATAGCAGGAGAGAGAGAGAGAGAGAGAGAGAGAGAGAGAGAGAGAGGGAGAGAGAGAGAGAGCGAGATATCACGTGACAAGAGAGGAAAATAGAGAGTGTGGCAGAGCTAGGCTCCCTCTTTTATAATAACATGCTCTCTCAAGAACAAATCCAGTCCCAAGATTCCAGGATACACGCCCCGGTCCCATACGAAGACATTCACCCTTCAAGTGTGTCACTCCACAATCCAGTGGGCTTCACTAGGACCCACGTGTTAAAGGTTCCCTGTCTCAGTCCCATTGCCCAGGTAACTAAGCTCCGAGCGTGTGGAACTCTGGGTAGCGGCAGACTACATGCATGCCACGGCAGGAGCACATGCAAGTGGAACGGGAAGCCCTGGGACTGAGTGGTCTCTGAAACCCTGGAGCTGGGGACTTTAGAGTCTTGTATACCCCAATCACAGAGGGTTGGCATGTTCCCTTGGCCCCTGGGGCCCCTTGCCCAGTCAGGAGGGATGTGACAGGAGGAGGTAGAGGTCAGAACCCTTTAAAGCATTGGATAAAGAGGAAGGGTACCTCTTGGTTGCGTTAGTGTGTTTGTTTTCACTATTTTTATGGCACAAAAGACTAACCAACAGTCAGTGTTACAGAGATCTATTAAAGTGTAAAGCAGTTCCCCTGGAACTTAGTGATATAAAGCAACCAACTTTATTTTCTTAAAGTCTTTGTGAGCAAGTGTCTGGTTGAGGCTTAGCTGGGTGCTCGGTCTTGGGGTCTTTCCCTCAAGATGTCTCTTTAATGAAACTGGACCAGCCTCTCGGCTGACTTACTCGGTTGGCAAGACCCAATTCCTCAGGCAGCTGGACTGAGGGCTCAAGTCCTTCTTATGCGCATCTCTCAGGTGCAGCTCATAATGTAGCAGGTGGCTTCACCAGAGCAATCACAAAGAAGGAAAGAGAGAGGGTTTCAGAAAGACAGGAGCCACAGTCTTTCATAACCGATTTTTGTTTTGCCATATTCCATTCAATGGAAGCAGGTCACTGAGTCCAGTCTCTGCTTAAGGGGGGAGGGGCGGAGATTATATTTAAGTACAGCAGGAGGCAGTGATCAGTGGGGAGCACCTGATAAGCTGTCTGAGGCAGGTAGGTGAGTGTATATGCACCCACAGCTGTGTAATTAGTTACAGACCCGGGTCAGTGCTCAACTCCGGGCTTGACTCTAAAGTTCACGCTCTTTGATCAGCTCCACACATAAGCCAAAATCCTCTTTATCTCAGTGGATTCAGAAAGACTCTGTCAAAACGAAAAAGGAAGGAGGAAGAAAGATCGGAGGCAAAGGAGAAGAAAAGAGAGGAGGACAGACAGAAGGGGCTTCCTGGGATTTTACAGGGCTGACTGGCTGGACCGTATAGTGCAGTAATGCCAGAGACGCAGCACAGGGTTCCAAAGAGGGCTGTGCTACACATGAGGTATTCCTCACTCACCACTTGCCCAGAAAGATGAGAGATGAAACGTTTCCATTAGTAGGGAGATGGTTTTATCATCTTTAAGCTTTTTGGACAGCAGCACCAAAATTCATGATCCCAAAGGCCTATTTTTGACATGTGAGAAAAATGCAAGGTATGAAACAGCTTATAGAGTGTGATCCCGTGTGTCTCAATGAAAGGATATGTCTTCAAATATACATATGTGTTTATGCTGACACAGTGTATATTTTTTCTAGAAGGATAAATAAGACATTGTAAATAGTGGCTAGCTATGGGGAAAAGGAGTTGGCAAAAAACCGTTGCTTTTAATGTAAAACTGTCTGTATAGTTGAGTATCTTACCATGTTTTAACACTACGAGTTTTACATTCAGAAACAGGAAAGAGAAAGGGAATGAAAGCTAGAAAACCTGTCAGACCTATGGGGAGATAAAGTTGCCATAGAGTTGTCTAGAAGTCCAAAGACATGGGCTGAACCTGTTCCTCAAGGGCCGGAAGCTCTACAGGGACTTTAGCTCAAGATCTGGCTTGATACTGGACACTCTTATTGTCATCTCTTTCTCTCTCTCTCTCTCTCTCTCTCTCTCTCTCTCTCTGTTTCCGTATTAGTCTAGTTTCTTTTCCAGAGAAAGAACAAACATCTAGACACCTTGTATTACAAACCAGCACACAGAGTTACCCATTGGATTCAGCACTCTAAGCTCTCTCTCTCTGGGACTTGCAGGAATGGACACTCACCATTTTTCAATGAGCTCACTTCTCTCGGGATCTAGAAGCCCCTGTCTTGGGCTGAACTCTGATTCCTGTGGCTTTCTTCCTTGATATTAGCTCTGTTCATTGTATATAGAGAGCTCTTGCTGCTCCATAATTCATTCATCTCCCAGCAATCAAGTTAACGATATGCATCGAGTATGGGTCTCTTCCTTGTTTTAAAACAATTAGAAAAAGCCCAGCTTCTTTGGGGTGATCTTCTGGGCCCTATGGGTTTTCTCCCTGCCTATTTAATGGCCCCGTTTCCTCCCACTTTCCTTTACTTCATCTCAGCCACTCTGGATTTTTTTCATTTCTTGAATGTTGCAGGCTCATTCTGGTCTTAGGTCCCTTGCACAGACGTAGTATTCTGTCTCCCTTTCCCCAGATCAGAACTCAGCTTTTCTTCCTCACAGTAATCTCATTTCTTTTCTGATCATCTGCCCAAAGTGGCTGCCTCTCATGCCCCTAGGCCCTGCAACTTGCTTTTGCCAGCATCCAGTATGTTTACTATTGTGCTACATTTGCTTGCTTACTGTGTGTCTTCAGCAAAGGAATGTAAGTGCTGTGACACCATATTTTATCGACTTGCTTTCTCATGGCTATAGTTCCAATAGGAGAACATATCAAGATACTTGATAGAGATTTGATGGATGAATGAATGAAGTCTGCCCCTTTTCTGTCTGTACTTAGGATTTTGTGGACAGCTACCTCAGAGTCTTTTAAGCTAAACACCCCCGGGTTTCCATTCTTCCTAGCCAGGGACTTGGGGTCTCTGTTACTTTTAATAGCTTTTACCAGGAAGTATTTTAATTGGTTATTTTCGAGCAAGATGCTCAGAACAGACAACATATCCCAGATGTCATCAGAACCACTGCATAGAATAAATGTCTCAATATCATTCTTTGTCCTCTGGCCTCATGTGTCAGAGAGGAAGAAAGAATGCATGGTCACTTCTGACATTTTGTGACTTTTAAGTTGGCAATGTTTAACAAATTCCCCAGTGGGAGGCATTTTTAAAATGATTCATGAATGTGGCCCATGCCCCCACCCCACATAAACATTCCCACTGTGTGTTGGCTGAGCCCTGCAAGTGGTTACGAATCAATGATGAGATTCTGTGCCAGGCTGAATCAGCCAAGAGAAAGCCCCATTTTTCATGGTATCTGTCGTGTGGAGCCATTTTTAGTTGGTCTACCAGATGGTCATTTATACAGTGTGAGCAATGGCAGGGACACGAGTCTCAAAGGTCTGCCATGGAGCACCTGCACCAGAGGCATCCTACAACAAACTACAAGAGAGAGAACAGTGGGGTAGGAAGCAGAAGATAGATTCCCATCTCATTCTTCAGCTAGTATTTATTAAGGTCTATGACAGGCCAGGACTGTTCCAACGTCTGGGGACATAGCTAGACAGAGTCCCTGTCCTCAGAGATTTTACATGGACATGAAGAAATATGACAAAGGGAACTAAAAGTGATCCAGCGATGAGTGACCAGTGGTTGCCCAGCGTGTGGCTTTGAAGAGTGACACATGAACCACTTTCTAAGCCGAGAAGGTCACCTAGGGGTCAGAGTTCTCAGGCGAGAATGAACTTGACCACCCAGAGGAAAAGCAGGCCGGATGGCAGGGACAAGAGCGGGCGCAGGGAGGAGGAGGAGGAGGAGCTGAGATGAAGGGAGGAGCGGGCCCGAACTTGCTGCTCAGAGGGAAGAGCGGCCGCAGCTGAAAGCTGATAGAATGGGCTGAGCGTGGGCCAGAGGTGACGGAGGAAGTGATGGTCATGTGGAGTCTCGGTAACATCCTGGTCTCTGCTCACTCGGCCTCTGTCTCCTTGTGGCGGAAGGGTGGTTCTTGGGAACCACTGAATGAGTACCTTCCAGTCATCACTAATCACCCTTAAAATAGCTTCTATACTGCAACTTTACCCACTGCGCAGAACTGTAAAGATGGCACAGGTAAAATAATGCTGGCAGCACTTAGCAGGAGTCCCAGGGGGTTCTCAGCGCTGCGCCTACTCTTGGTCAGACAGTAATGTAATCAGCATCCCCACTTCACAGAGGAGGAAAATGAGGCCTCTGGATTCCACGTGACGAGTCTGTTGAGCATGTTGGTGAAGATCACAGAACTAAAGAGAATCAGGACGCGGGTGCTCACGGCTGGATGCGGCCTGTGTCCTCGACCGTTGTGCTGTATTTCCTTCCAGCCTCTGAGCGTAGTAACCAAACACCTGGAGCCTGGTAGGTGCTTAATTTCTTGGCTCTATAATTTTATTTTATTTCTTACTTTACAGGACAGTGAGGCACAAGAGGGCAACTTTATTCTGAGAACAAGGATGATGTAGCTCCTTTGCCAGGGACACTGAGCCCGAAGAGCCGCCCTGCTAGTCTGAGCTCTCTGTTACAGTCACAGCCATGTATTCTTCACACTCTTTAATGAGACATGTTCTAGCATTTACAGCAGCCACACTAGAAAATGAGTTTATCCTCAAACTATGTGACACGATTGGTGTTTTCTGTGATACTGAACAGACCTGCTTCCGAGTCACAGTGGAGAACCGCAGGTAGAAGCTAAATTTAAACTTCCTCTTTAGGAGAAACCATACCTGGTAATTACTGCTTTAAGTTCCCTGCTGAAAATGAATCAACAAATCACCCTGGTTGTTAACATAGGCAAGACAGAATCGTCCAGAAGTCTGCTCAGCGTGGTCACCGCAGCGCCGACCCTGAGTCAGGAGGTGCGCGGTGCTTCCTGGTCCTCGGCTGCTTCCTCTCCGCGGGGAGGTTGCTGAAGGAGCCAGGCGAGCTCTGTCTGCTCCGGGGACCCCATCCTGCCCACGTGCAATGGCTGGATGTGCCGCGCGCAGCTTGCAGCACGGTGCGCGGGTCACACAGCGGGGCTGTGGGGGGAAGAGCCCAGGGGGCCCAGAGTCTTGATGATGGCGCGGAGGAGCTGAACGAACCATCCAAGTGTGAAACCACTTTCCTTCCAGATCTGGGCATCTGAGAAAACAAGTCTCCAGGTCGTGGGTGCCAACTTGAGCTGGGACTCTGTAGCCTGGAGCTAGAGTCACGCCGAGGGTCAGACAGTCCCGCCGGGCACTCGGGAGGAGAGAGGGCGCCGCAGCGCAGGGAAGGTGGTCTGGGCGTCGCCGGAGACGGAGGGAGGCCGTACCGAGCAGAGAGCAATCGGCTTTGTGCCCTGGGGGTGCTCTCTCTCCTGGGCACAGAATGACGCAACTTCCGCTTGTGGGAGGAGGGGAGAAGGGCGTACAGGAAGGGCGAGACTGCAGCAGACCCGCGGGCAGGAGGAGCCTGAGGCCGAGCCGCCGCGGACCCTCTCCGAGCCGCAACCCGCTTCCCAGGCCGGAAACGCCAGGCGGCGACCGGGCACTTACAAGCCTCGGCTGACTCGCTTCGTGCACTTTGGAACCGCTCACTGTCTTTCCTTGCCTGATATTCCGGGTTTCATATATTTGGTCTATTAAAAATGGTGCCCTTGTTAAGTTATTATGTTGCAGGATTATTATATTTTTGTAATTATGTAAATCATCAGTTATATAGTAGTGTAGGATGCTTTGTATGTATGTACTGTACGCGTAAACACATAATTCTATATTATATAACAATAATTTCCTGACTTAAGCAGATTGTATTTCTCACTGTGAAAAACACGGTTCGGTTTCCCATGAAAGGAACGTGCATATTATATATATAAATGCATAATTCTATAATGCATTATGGAATTTTAATAACAATAATTAATGTCCTCATGGTTTATACTTTCAAACAGACCGTACTGCGACGGGACTAACCTGGCCTTGCAGTAAGGCGGTTCCCAGCGGGCAGGTCGGGGTGCCTGGCTGTCTCCCCTCCGCCTCCGGAAGCCACATCCTGCGGACAGCGAGCTGCAGCGAGCAGTACCGGGGGCTCCGGGGAGGCTCTGAGCGCTGGCGCAAACCCAGGGCGTCAGTATTGCTTTGGGGCTTGTCGCGAAGCCACTGCCAGGACCAGGGGGAAACGGGGGCGGCTGGAATGAGAATGGACTGCGGACAGCACAGGAGGCTCTGATTTTACCTGCGCCGCAGCATTTCCACCTTACTTTTGAATAACACGGTGCATTTAGAAATGAATGGAATCGTGGCTTTTACTCCTGAAAAGAACGAGGTGCACGACTGTCTCGGAGGTCAGCAGGCGGCAGCAGCCCAGCTGGGCGACAGGTGAGGCCCACGGCCTCCCGCCGGGGCTGCCTCCCGGAGTCCCCTCTTCAGCCCTCAGCCCACCTGCCTGAAGCACCTGCACAGGTAACCTCATCTAAGATCTTTGGGAGTCCCTGAGCCACGACACAAATTCGTGAGGAGTGAGGCTCATCCACTTCCCCATAGATAAGACGAGGCTGGCCAAGGGCCGACTCGTTCTGCTACCAGGGGAAATGCTGCGATTCAAAGCACAAGCGGCGAAGTTCCCCATTCCGTCCTTCCACACATTCACGGGGTGGGCGATGTCTCTCACCTGGGCGGGCCAGACAGCAGGGCTTGATGGAGCCGAGGAACAGCCGACGTGGGAGAGAGTCGGCTCCCAGCCTAGGCCTGGAGAGGTCACGCGCGCTTCCGCTCTGTGCCTCCGGAACCCTTACGGACGCTGCGTCCCCGTGTGCGGGCCGGCCTGTGCCAGGAAAACGCAGCTATCCTTCCCTAGCCAGCCAAGGCAGGCGGAGATTGGTAACTGTCTGCAGGTACCTCAGCCAGCTGCTGGGCATCAGATTAACCCCCAGGGTGAACATCCCTAACTTAGAAAACCAGGACTTAACTACACTTGTAGCTGACTAAGTTTTGGAGTGCTTTGTTGCAGAGTTGTAGAGACATGTAAATATTTTTCAGAAAGCTTCTTGCTTTTGTTGACAGAGATATCTTTAAAATACGTGTCTTCTCCAGATGTGTGTACGTCCGACCATCTGGGGAACAAGAAGTCAGAATCCTGGGTTCTGACAGCCTTTTAGGTCCTGGGATCATTCACAAGTTTCTAGAAGAGCCACAGGGACTGTCTTTTTGGGAGCTTGTCTCCGGTCCATTCATTCCTTCCCCTCTGACACGATGCAGTTATAAGAAGATCTGGTGAGACAGGTGTTCTCATGTCGATGGGACTGTGAATAGGCACGATTATTTTATTAATGAAATAAGTGCTTATTAAATATAACCCCTGGTCAGCTACCCTGATAGAAAATGGAACTGAATGTGAACACGCAGCTTCTGTCCTCAAGCGGCCTATGATTTATAAGCAGTAACAAAGAACTGTGAAATCAGCTCATACATAAAAATGAAATCGGAAAAGAATTTGACACTATGAATCAAAGTCTTTAAAATGATTTTTCACTCTTTGGTGCAGTTATTTCTCTTCCAAAAATATAGCTTAAAGAAATGATCCAAATTGAAAAATAGATCTTACAAAATGTTCTTCTCTCTATGTATATAGAAGAACTCTTTATGTATATAGCAGAATTCTATCCATTCCCCAAATCATGGTAGTTATGATACATCCACTAGGTAAAGAATTACATGGCCATGAAAATTGTGCAGACTGATAACAAAAGGATTATGATAGATGCTAAATAAAATACAGGTGCAAACATACATTTGTGGTAGTACTGACATCTAACTAAACACAAATGTGAACAAAATATTCTTAGTGTTTATTAGTGGTTTGCACAGACAGTGGGAAAGAAGAAAGGCCACACCTTTTGGGAGATGTATCAGATACTAAGTGTATATGTGTTATGTCTCTTACTTGCTTGAAAACATTGTCACTATGACTCCTTAGGTAGTTATTATTATTACCATTTTCAGAAAAGAAAATGGGGTTCATGGAAGTATAAAAACTTCTCCACACATGGACACCTGAGGGATGTGGAGAGTGCATTTGAAGCGAGGAGTATTTGATTCCAGAGTCTAATTTTTTTCCAATTAGAATTGTCAAACTCCTACCTTCTGACAGTATTAGAGGGATTTTGACAGTTTTTATTTTTCTTGTTTCTCTTTATTGGAACTTCCTCATTTTCTTCGAAACATATTATAGTTTACAATTTCAATATAACTTAAAAATTCAACTCATCATTTCCATGGCATACTTTTCACTTGGGCCTCCAAGCCCAGTGTGCAGGTGCCTATAGGACACTTAGGAGTTTTGAAAGGGTCTCTTTAATCCTTACCTTGCAGGAGGACACCAGGGATTCTTGGGCAGGGAGCAAATCTTTCATTTCATAAAGAGAATCTTAGCACTCAGGAAGCCCAGTCCTCTCTGTGTCTCCA
>PVIC010016888.1:0-33460 GCA_004025085.1 Thryonomys swinderianus
CAGATGCTTGTTGCAGTGAAAATTTTCCATTATATAAATTTTGTTAATATTTGTAATTTATATAGCAAAACATAGATGTCATCCTCATTTGTACTGTTCTTGCAAATTTAGAATTGTCTTGGCCCTACAAGTATAGCTTAGGTAGAGCAGGACTTAGCAGGAGCAAGACATTGGGTTCTATTCCAGATTAATGTACTATGTCCAAACTGTTATGACCTCTATATAAATAATATTTAAAGAATGAAGCTTCAGAGTATATGATCATATATTGCTATATGTTTATTAACTTTGAAAATGTGAACTCAGATACATATATGTGTACTTTATCATTTCTCTGAATAACCTTAACATGTTAATATATAAAATGTTAAAGTCATGAAAATTCCTAAAAGATACTTTCCATAAGAGAATCATTTATATTTTAATGTGAAGTCAAACTTTTTACTCAAGGAAATATCAAGATAGACTTATGCTAACTCCTAAAATCTCAAAAGAAGGCAAATGTAGGTGAACAATACTATGATTTTTTATTTCTTCCTCTAATTTTTTTTTTTTTTGTCCAGCTCCCAGAGTACCTGGGATTACAGGTGTGTGACACTGTGATTACCAATGAAAATATTTTTTCATTTTTTATTCAAACATGTTTGTAGTACATAATGATTATATTCTTTGTGGGGTATTGTACATAAAAGTAGCACCTCATTTCATCTGCTGCCCCTCTTCTCCTAACTCTGTTCCTCCATCTCTTGGTCACCCTTCCTTTTCCAGAAAGATCTAGAGGCTCATTTTTTGACTGGATCTTTTACTGGGAAAGGGATTTTTTTTTCACTCTTTCTTGTATTCTAGCTATCAGACCTCCTAGCAGCAACTAGCAATTTTTTTTCCCCATACTATGAGTTGTACCTTTACTCTTTTGGTTTATTTCCTTTGTTGTGCAGAAGCTTTTTAATTTTATATGATCACATTTGTTGATTCTTGATGTCATTACTTGTGCAACTGAGGTTCTGTCCAGAAAGTCTTTGCCTATGCCTTCAAGTTTTATGTATTTCATCTTGGAAGAGATTGAATGTTTCTGTTTAAAAGTTTAGATCTTTGATTCATTTTTATCCTAGTTTAGTGCATAATGAGAAATATGTTTCTAGATTCAATCTTCTGCTTATGGATAGACAGTTTTCTCAGCACTACTTATTTAAAAGGTTATCTTTACTCCAGTGTATATTTTTGGAACCTTTGTCAAAGATAGCTGTATGTGCTTGGGCTTGTTTCTCACCCTCTAATCTGTTCTATCAATGTGCATGTCCAGTACCATTCTGTTTTTAACATCTTAGTTTTGTAGTATAACTTGAAATCCAGAATTTTGATGCCTCCTATTTTACTCTTGTTACCTAAGAT
The DNA here is from genome assembly GCA_004025085.1 of Thryonomys swinderianus. Lineage (NCBI taxonomy): Eukaryota > Metazoa > Chordata > Mammalia > Rodentia > Thryonomyidae > Thryonomys > Thryonomys swinderianus. The sequence goes on from PVIC010016888.1 coordinate 1,393, forward strand.
TGCTTTTGTTATTCAGATTCTCTTCTGGTTTCCTATGAATTTTAGGGTTGTTTTTCTCTATTTCTGTGAGGATTGCTATTGGTATTTTGATAGAGATTCTGTTGAGTTGTGCATCAGTGTTGGAAGTATGCCATTTTGACTATATTTGTTCTCTCTGTCTAGGACACAGGATATCTTTCCATTTTCTGATGTCCTTTTCAATCTACTTTTTTAAGTGCACTGTAGTTTTCACTGTATAGGCTTAACTACTTCAGGATAATTTTTCTTGATGCAATTATGAATGGTTTTCCTAATTTCTTTCTCAGTGAGCTCATTATTGGTGTACAGGAACACTTTTGATTTTTGTATGTTGATTTTGTATCCTGCTACATTGCTGAATTCGGTTATAAATTCTAAGGATCTTTTGGTAGAATTTTTGGTTTTGTGTGCAGAAGATCGTGTCAGCTACAGTTAATGATAATTTGACTTCTTTCTTAACACATCCCATTTATGTCTTTCTCTTGTCTGATGGCTATGGCTAATGTTTCAGGTATTATGTTGATTTGCAGCTAGATCTAATTTGATGATTTAAAATGCTATTTAAAAGCTAAGTGTGGTGGCCTGTAATCCCAGTACTTACAATGCTAAGGTAGAAGGATTACTGTGAGTTTGAGACCAGCCTGGGCTACATAGTGAGTTCAAGGCCAGTCTGAGCTACATAGTAAGACTCATAGTAAGTAAGATGTAGTAAGCTACATAGTAAGACTACATAGTAAGGTAGAAGACAAAAATAAATAAATAAATAAGCAAAATTGTGGGAACCAGGGGAAGGGAATGTAACTAGAACCTTTACATTAGATTCTAGTCTGTGAGTTGACGGCACACAGCGAAATAATAAAAGTAGGCAGAAATGAGGTTCAGAGAGGCTAAGTTTGGGCCTGATCCATGCTACTGTGGGTAGCAAAAGACCCCAGGCTCCAGCCCACCACACCTTTTATTGGGCATCTCTAGAGTAACAGAATGTAACAGACCCCATGGGCAGGGCAGACACCTCCAGTAGTCCTAGAAACATTATGCAGATGAAGATCCTGCTGGGCAGGGCAGATGTGGGAAAAGGAGTAGTTCCACCTTGAAGTAGCATAGCCTGTGGGCCCACCAGAGTCTTTGTTGTTAGGAGAGGTGAAGGTGAGTTGAGTCCAGAGTCCGTCTTGCACCGGGAAGGCCTGATCAAATTTGACCTTCCAATTATTTCTCCCAAAACATGTTCCTAACACAAAATACTATTTATATATACCAAACTTAAATTTGTGACTCCAAATGTAAGCTCTAAATGTCAGGCTTTCTCTGACCTCTGTCTTTTGTTCCTTGTGGAACAAAAATTTCTAAATTTCTGTTTCAAACTTTCTATTCCCCGAGTTTTTTCCATCTCAGTAAATGGCACTGCTGTTCACCTAGTTACTCAGGCAGAAAACTTAGGGACCCTTTTTTCTTCCTGTTTTCTATACTAGCTATCCAAGTTCAGATGATTTTTATGTGATTATGGAAATATTCTGTATCTGTCCTCATATGGTATCTGCTGCCACATAGCAGCAGTTAAGCATTTTAAAATGTGACTAGTTTGCCTAAAGAACTGATTTAAAAATTTTAACTTTCCTTCACATGTAACTAGTGGATATTCTGTTGAGAAGCACACAAAATCCAATCCATTAGTAAATCCTATTCATATAAGCTCTTTTTTTTTTTTTTTTTTTTTTTTTTTTGAGACAGGGTCTCACTGTAGTTCAGGCTGGCCCTGAGCTCACTATGTAGCCCAGGCAAGCTTTGAACTCAGCAATCCTCCTGTCTCTGCCTCACAAGTGCTGGGATTACAGGCGTGAGCCACCACGCCTGGCACTGTGATATGCGGTATTGATTGTTGGTGGGCATGAGTCTCCACACCCAAAATTGTATGTGGCTACCAGGGATCGAACTCAGGACCTTGCGCTTGCGAGGCAGGCGCTGGAACCACTGAGCTAACCCTCCGGCCCAATATAAGCTCTTTTTTGAGAATAAAATCTAAGTCTGATTACTTCTTATCCTCTTCCCTGCTCTACTGATGCATAGTTCATCATTACCTGTCTCCTACACCACTCACCTGGCCTCCCAGCTCTCCTTATGTGCCTCACCCAAAGCCTATTTTCTACCCAGTACTTAGAAAATTTAAATTTTTAATTTTGATATCTCATATACAAAAGAATTTAGCAAATATATGTAAGTTATTGGTCGCAGAGTCGAGATGAACACTAATCAACACTTGACTACGAATGTAAAATTTAGCCATTAATTCTTCTGTCCTGTCCCTCTGCCTATAATGCCCCACAGCTGCTATGCTTTTATCTGTATGAGCCTCTTAAATAACGTTTTTTCCCCAAACTTTATAAAAGTACCATCATCCTGTGTAGCTAAACATGTTAATTTTTACCTTTGTGAATTTTCACCTTTACACAAATGTATATTCTCAGGTAGACTTTATCTCCTTGGTATTGTTTTTCTAATGTTTAACTGTGAAGTTCCATATAGCTACAGTGTATTCAATTTCATTACTGTATATTTTATTGCAAATAGTTTACCTTATATCTGAGGTAAAGATTTTCCCTGAAGGTTTTTGTTATTAGAAGTAATGCCTGGGGATTTAGCTCAGTGGTTCCGGCATCTGCCTGGCAAGCGCGAGGTCCTGAGTTTGATCTCTGGTAACATATGCCATAATGCTGGACAAAGTGACTCATGCCTGTAATCCCGGGACTTGGGAGGCAGTGGCAGCATCCTGTGAGTTTGAAGTTTGCCAGGGCTACATACTGAGCTCAGGGCCAGCCTGAACTACAAAGTGGGAACCTGTCTCTAAATAAATAAATAAATAAATAATTTAAAAAAGAAGAAAGAAGGAATAAATTCTGCTGTGAATATGTTTTATATATTTCTTGTACTTGGACAACAGTTTTGTGGGACTGTGTTTCTCAACTTTAGGTAGGAAATTATTTTAACAATTATTATTGTTTAGGTTCTACCCAATACATTAGAATCTATGGAAATAAAGTTGAACATCAATTTTGTTTTATTTTTTAAATTATCTGGATAATTTAAATGTGTAGCCAAAACTGAAAACCATGGCATTAAGATACATACCTAATAGAGGCCAGAGAGTTAGTTTGGTGGTTCCAGTGCCTGCCTGGCAAGTGCAAGCTCTGGTTCAAGTCCTGGTAACAACATACAAAAATACTGGGTATGATGACTCACGCCCACCAACAATCAGTACCACATACCACAGTGTTGGGCATGGTGGCTCATGCCTGTAATCACAGAACTCAGGAGGCAGAGGCAGGAGGATTGCTGTGAGTTCGAGGCTTGTCTGGGCTACATAGTGAGTTCAGGGCCAGCCTGAACTACAGAGTGAGACTCTGTCTAAAAAAAAAATAAAATAAATAATAATAATAATAATAATAATAATAATAATACCTAGGGTGTTAGTTAGCTTCCACTACTCAAAATGTGTGAGATGAATCAATTTAGAGGAGAAAAGGAGCATTTTGCCTTCTGGTTTCAGAGGTTTTAGTCCCTATTTGTTTGGCCCAGTGGCTTTTGGGCCTTTGTGGAGACAGAGTAGTGATGCAAAGCTGCTCATGGCCCTGGGAACAGAGCGAGCGAGCAGAAGCCCAAATCCCACCAGCACACACATCCCTAGTGACTTACTTTCCTCTTCAAGGCACCACCTCCAAGGTTTTACCATCTTCTCTTAGTGCCGAAGGCTGGTGACCAAACCTTTGACACCTGGCCTTTAAGGGACATTTAAAATGTAACCCATGATATCTACAAAGGTAGTATAAAGGACTATAAAGAAATACCAATTTTAAATTTGTTTACTTATTTACCTGCCATGAAAGATAATTCATACAGCCAAGATATGCATACAACAAAATATTTTTTTCTTTACTTAGATTACTTTTGTATTTTTTGTAAGAATTTACTCTTGTTTGTTTGTTTGTTTTTGTTTTTGAGGTATGGGCTCACTTTGCAGTTCAGGCTGGTCCTAAGAACACTAGGCCGTCCAGGCAAGCCACAAACTCACAGCAACCCTCCTGCCTCTGCCTCCCAAGTGCTGGGATTACAGGCATGAGTCACCATGCCTGGCACTTTGGTATGTGGTTACCTGGAATCGAACTCAGGACCTAGCCCTTGCAAAGCAGACTCTGGAACTACTGAGCTAAATCCCTGGCCAGAATTTACTCTTCACCTCACCCAAAGCCTATTTTTCTTTATAAAAATTTTTTTTTTATAAAAAAATTTTTTATTTCTTTATAAAAATTTTATAAAATGCTGTTGGTTTTTCTTTATAAAAATTTTTTGTGAGGGTATCAGAAAGATCAATTTAAAACTATATTTTATATAGTATCTTACTATTTTGCAATAGGGAGAGTTTTACAGTGTCTTTTGGAACTATAAAATTCACTGAAGTGACCTTTAAAGGTCATAAGATTGTGTCACACCTCAATTAAGAACACACCAAAGCCTTCCCATAATTGAAAAATAAAATTACTATGATTATATGACCCATTGTGAACCTTGTACATTCCTTTAAGTCAAATCTTGCTTCCTTTTTCACACTGTCTTTTTTATTCTATTGAAGCTATACTGTCTTCCAGTCCTTAAAGCTCATTTTAGCCTCAGGACCTTTGTATTTTTCACTCTGTCTGTAACATTATTTCCTAAATTTATGAAGGCCCATTTCCTCATTTCATTTATATTTCTTCTCAAATGGCACCTGCTTTAGGAGACTTTCCCTGTGTAATCAGTATAAATCATCTCCCCTTTCCTAGTTACTATATCCTGCCTACGTACTTGTATTAGCCTGTTTCTTTTCCCACGATTGTATAAGTTCCATGAGCTCAGGGACTCTGTCTTCTTTGTTTCTATATCTTCAGAGCCTACCATGGATGCTTAGCATATAGTTGGTGCTTAGTATTTTTTGGAAAATAAGAAAAGGAAGGAAGGAAGCTTAGAAGGAAACCAATGGAGGAAAGGAAGATAGAGAGGGGGAAGAGAGAAGGAATGATTTAAGGTCTCTACCCTTAATAAGAGTATAATTTGTATCTAAGAAATTACATTTGTTCAGATAGACTTGAATTTTAGTTTCTTCTTGTCTTTTCCTCTTTCTTCTAAAACATGTACATATACAAAGAGGTCGGAATTAATGGTGAGTGGTCCTGCCTTTTTTAAGGGCTAAATAAAATGTTAGATTTTGTGAAATAAGCTAAAATTAAACTTCATGTAAGAAACAAAAATACAAACTATAAAAAAAAAGCCGCCTTAAATTTCCTTCAAAGATGCGGAGTTCAGGATGATGAAGCATCAAGGCTTCTCAAAAAAGACCTCATTGACTGTGGTCTTCCTAAAATAGATGTTTCAGATGTGAACTCAGGAACTAAGGGGATAACATGGAGAACAAAACCCTAGAGAACTGACCCTTAAAATTGGGGGGGAAAATGCAAACAAATAAACAAAATAACCATCTTCAGACAGAAATGTTCTTACAGCCTACGTGGAGAAAGCTCATCCCATCTTAAGATGCAAGATGTATTTAATAGGGAAAGACATAGCATAAATATTTTGTAATTTTTAGTTTCTGCTCTCATGTACCCTTTTATAGAAGATGGATGCTTTCCATCCCGATTTGCTCAGTGTGTGTGGTCTCTTGCTGAGCAGAGTGTGAGCACCCCCTATCCTCATGAGACACTTTCAGGTGTGAATTTGGAGACTTTGGGATCGTACCACATGACAGCGACAGTATCTGACTTGGTAGAAAGAACACCTAGCACTTACTCTGTCACACATGTTCTGTATACATGCATATGAAGTTCTGTGCTGAGAGCATCTAGAAGTTTCAGAGATGGTGATTGTTCCCAACAGCCATCGTCAGGAAAACTGTTAAGAACTTTGGCATAGAACTTCTTACCTTGGGTCTGTTTCTTTGGGAAGTCAGTTTTGGTACTGCTCAGTTGTCAAAAGTTTCCTCTGTATGATAATTTCTTACATTAATAAAATGCTTTATACTTTCTAAAACACTGAGCTGTATATAGTATATTTTATTGTCTCATAAGCTCATGAATTAGGTAGAGGAGGTACTGTTATCATCATTTAACAAATAAAGAAGCTATGTCCAAACTTAGGCTACTTATCATATCATGTGTAATTGTGCCACATTTCAAGTAAATACAATTTTTTTTTTTTTGAGAAAGGGTCTCACTTTGTAAGTCATACTGACCCTAAGCTCACTGTGTAGCTTGGGCAAGCCTTGACCTCAGTAATCCTCCTGCCTCTGCCACCTGAGTGCTGGGATTACAGGTGTGAGCCACCACACCCAGCGCTGTGGTATATGGTACTGTTTGCTGGTGGCCATGAGTCACCATGCCTGATAGTGTTGTATGTGGTTACGGGGATTGAACCAGGGACCTTGAGCTTTCCAGGCAGGCACTGAAACAAGTGAGCTAAATCTCCAGCCCACAAATACAAGTTTTAAAACATACTTAGTAAACACTTTCTAAAGAGCTTTTTTACTTACAAAATAGGATTTGGAAAGCTTTCATTAAGTAGTAAAGTTTGCTACTACATTTAAAGGTTTTACAGTGCATTGTTTATTAAAACCAACCATGGTTTTGTTTTTTGTTTTGTTTTGTTTTTTTTGAGACAGGGTCTCACTTTGTAGTTCAGGCTGGCCTTGAGCTCACTATGTAGCCCAGGCAAGCCTCGAACTCAGCAGTTCTTCTGCCTCTGCCTCTGCCTCCCGAGTGCTGGGATTACAGGCCTGAGCCACCATGCCTGGCTAAAACCAACCATGGAAGACATAGAAATTATGATAGGAAAAGCCAGTACAGATACAAGAAAGACCAAACAATTTAGGTTAAATCTTTAGACTAACATGTTATGGTTGAGAAAAATAATTCAATGAATAAAGCTGGTTTTTATATAGGCATTTGTTAAAATGAAGGAGTGGTTTACATTAAATTGGAAGTATTTGTATTTTTAGATTCTCTGAATTTTATGTAGAATTTTATATCAACAGTTTGAGGAATAATAGTAAAATATGATGGTGAGCCTGATAACAAATGATCTCATTTTATACTTACACACTTTGCTGTTAACAGAAAACTATGCTTTAAAATATCTTATTAATAAAAACATCTTCTTTGCTAGGTTATTTTACATATAATTAAACTGGCAAGGTAGTGTTAGCAGTTGCTTGAGTTTGCATGGTAAACAGTTGATTTCTTTAAAATCTTGCAGTCAGTTTTGATACATAAATTCATTTAAGGCCAACAATACAGTGTTTTGTAGAAATGATTTTTTTCCCTTTTTAAACCATAAAAATAATGGTGTCCTTTTCTTTGACTGCTTGAAACCATTTGAGTTTTGACCATCATAAACTGGCAGACATCTTTTTTAACTTGGACATAAGCATGTGTGTTCTCATATTTTAGTCATGGTGAGTTATGAGTATATTAAAATAATTATCTCCACCTCATAAATCTTTAGTTAAGTTTATTTTAGTTCTTACTTTAATCTCCCTATTAATGTCTTCCAGTTTGGATCAGATATATATGGGTGGCAATAAATTATAGATTTGAGCTATGTTTAGTGTAGAGAAAAAAACAGTGGCATAATGAATTATAGCTTTAGTTCATATTCAGTATCTGTTCAAAAATCAAATCCATCTCTCTTGCTGTTTATTGAAATTGGAAACTTATTTAGTTGAATGTGGTAATTAACTTCATCTGGCAGATTTGGAAAATTAAAAGAATTGGAAATGCTGTTTAATGGAGGAGCAATAATAAAATAAAGGCTTAATTTACTAAAAACTAATAGTGATAATGAGGATTAGAGTAGGTCTTCTGAATTAGTTCATACTCTTCAGGTAGATATGATTTGTAATCTGAACATTTCAGCACTTGGTTTCGAAATAAACATCATTTTACTACCAAGAGTCCAGATCATTATAATTCTGATGTTTGGCAAATATGGCATTATGTATAAGACAGCTTCAAGATTGGAAGCCCATGTTGTAAATCAAATACTTCTGGGACAGCAAGGGCATTTTAGTCACATGTTCTACAACAGCATTTTTAAAACCATGTTTAACAGTGTGCTTTGCCATTGGCTCCTCCATTTGTTGAATTCACGATGACCTTTGCCTGAATAAAGTCAAATAGGATTAAGGCAGGAATTTTCAACAATAGGAAAAGAGCAACAGATGTAGCCTACTTTGAACGTGGGAGGATTGTTGATGCACTGTTGCCTACAGGGAGTTCCTGTGGTGGGTGAGGGACAGGATAAGCAAAGAATAAAATAAGTTTCCAAAATATCAAAAATGATACCAAGAAGAATAAAAATTACAAATTACCTTCGAAAGCATTTGTAATTGTGATGAAATTATTTTATTTTAAAATAATTTTTCAGTAAGTTGTTCATTACTTTTTATTTTAAAGATGTAGTTTTTAAAATTGTATATATACTTTCCAAAATGTGAGTGCCTAAAAATGGATATTATTAATAAAGTCAGAATTACTACTAAATGATATTTGTGAAGGCTGCTTTTTTCTCTCATCTTATTTGTTCCCTTTAAGGTTATAAATTTAAACTATTCTGCATAAAAATTATTTTACTAAGTTCTAAGCAGTAGAAAGTAATGAAATAGTATTTCAAGATAATCATATGGATGGTAAGAATATAATTAATTTTTGACTGGCATACATGGAATGTTTTGCGACAAAATTACCTTTCTTCATTATATTTTGCTTTGTTTTATATAAAATCAAGTGTGTGGTTTTTGTGTTTTTGTTTTTGTTTTTTAGACAGGGTCTCACAGTTCAGGCTGGCCCTGAGCTCACTATGTAGCCCAGGTAAGCCTTGAACTCAGCAGTCTTCCTGCCTCTGCCTCTAGAGTGCTGAGATTATAGGTGTGAGCCACCATGCCCAGCACTGTGGTATGACTGTGGTATGTGGTACTGATTGCTGGTGGGCATGAGTCACCTTGCCCGGTATTGTGATATGTGGTTACTGAGGACTGAACTAGGGAACTTGTGCTTGCTAGGCAGACCCTGGAACCACTGAGCTAAATCTCTGGTCCTGAAGTGTGATTTTTTTAAAGAGAAACTTCAAAAAATTGAAATTTATTTTAAAAACAGTATTAGTTTGTCATATAGGCTCACCAAGATGATTTAATTTAAAAGCAAATCTAATCCTTGTCATCTCTTGTATGTTAGATGTGCATCTTGTAACAACTGGGTGGTTTAGCATCAGTGTGTTCTACTTCCTGATACTGAGAGTTTCCCAAGTGACCTACTGTAATTGTGGTAATGAGCAATTTTTGAGCTGTTAAAAAAACAGAATGCATAAAGAAATGTTTAAAACAAAAGAATAATATTATGCTTCAGTTGTCAATAACAAGGTTCTTTAGAGGCATATGAAAATAAGAAATAAATAGTTATACCTATTTGGTTCATTAAAATAACTTGCTGAGTTTTAGAGGAACATTACATATAATATTTAAAGGAACATTATATATTATATTTAAACTGCACATACTTAATGTAACATTCTTTTAAACATTTTTATCAGTACATGTTTGCGGTACAACATAATTACATTCATCATGGAATAACTATATATCTATATGTATATAATTTATCTTAATTATTTTTACACACCCTTCTTCCCTAATGCAGCATTCTTAAAATAAAATTACTAGCAGTGTAAATCTATATAATACATAACTGCTGTAATATTTTTAGTTCTGGTTTGAAAATATGCAAAAAAATGAAAACATGTAGGGGGATAGTGGTAGAGATACTAATTTAAAATAAGTAATTAAAAATTAGGTGTAAAGAATAAAAATCTAAACATATTGAGAGAAAAGATCTGTTTCCCAAGATAAGAAAAACTTATCTCTAGTTCCTTCATCTAATGAAAGGCTTACATAAGTTTCTACTCCCCCACTGTGACTTAATAATGTTTATTTAAAACCTGATAATATGTATTTTATGTTTGTTCATCACTACAAAAATGAAAAGTAATCACTCACACTGGAAGACCCTGAAATGTTACCAGAATCCTCTATAGTAGGCTCCAGCCTCCTACTCAGTGTATGACACAGACCTGAGGGATCAAGCTAAAAAAGGACAGAACTAAAAAAAAAACAGAAAGCAGGGGCCAGGACAGCCAGTGCCGCTTTAACAAGAAGCACTGATTTGTTCAAACCACTGATTTTTATTGATCATTAATTGAGATAAAAGTGAACTATATGAGAGGATGTGTAATCATGCAGTTTCTCTGGAAACTAGTGGAGACAAGACTCATAAAGGAAAGAACAAAGCATTCACAATTAGGAACACAATAGACAAAATATATGGTTGTAATTAAAACATTGTCCTTGTAAAAGGGTTTTAGTTGTGGAAACAGAATTTGGGTGCAAGTTACTCTGACCTTACATGTAGTCTTTGGCCGGACTCCTTCTCAAACAACCAATTGTGCGGCTAACTCTTCACAACCTGGACTGCTTACAGCCTGCTTTAGGCATAGTCAGTATTGTGCTCCCCTGCATCTTATCTTTCTTGGTTTCTTTTTGCCCTTTGGCATATAAGTGGTGTAAAGGCTTGTGGGAGAAATACATACACCATAATAGAATGCCATGAATAGGACAGCGAAAGAAATTATCTTAAGAAACTGTGATATATGGAATATGGTATGAAATTTGAAAGAAGGGAAGCCATGGAAAGGTTTTCTGGGGGAAATAACATTTGAGGCTGTATCTTACTGTTTTGGTAGAATCAAGATGCAGAAACAGGGCAGGGACTTTTGAGCAAGTATAATATTATAAACAGCCCTCTACATGAATTGGGTACAGTAGTCTTTCCTAAGTATGCAGAGTTCCCTTCACAGCAATTCTTGTTCATTTATTTATGGAGCTCACTTTCTGCCTAGTCACCCCTGAACCCCGTTCACCATGATAGTTGTAATTGGTCTACTTCTAACCATTCCTTATAATCTAACATCTGTGTAAATTCCTGCTGGACTGCCAAAGCAAAGACCATTACTTCATCCTTTGTATCACTTATTTCTCATTCTTCATATATTAGTCTTCATGATCATTTCTCTTCCCTGAAGAACTGAGCTCCTAGACTCAAACTACAAATTTCTATGTGCCAAGACATGTGAGTAGATTAGTAAAGAAGACAAAGTCCTTACTCTGGCAATTTTACATTTTAGAGGAAAATTACCAATAATTAAAAAAAATAAAGTATGGAACTTCAAATTTGGTAAGAAAATGAAGCAAGGAAAGAGGTTAAAAAGTGGCAGAATGATATTTTACATACTAGTAAGCAAAATTCTTTCTGCAAGGAAATATTCCTAAGTGAGTAGATTCCTAAATAATGTCAAAAAGAAAGCCATAGAAAGATTTGGAGAAAAGAGTACATGGGCAAAGAAATAAGTATCATAAGGGTCTAGAGGTATAAATTTAGATGGGGAATTATGAAGAGCCACTCTCCAGATATGACATTCATGATGGGACCCAGAAATGAGCATAGATTAGCCAACTGGGACAATGCAGGGAGGATGGCATTTCACACTGAAGGCATACCTGTGGTTACCATATCAGAGGAGTAGGGTATATTGAGGAACAGATGGGCTAAAAGCAGAAGTGAATGGAAAAATGGCCAAAAGATGACTTAGATTAGAATGGTAACAATAAAGATGTAAACAAGTAGATAAATACAAGGTCTATTTAATACACTGATCATTCTTTGGTGTTTGATATAATTATTGTCTACTCCGAGATTTCAAAGTTTTCCTCACAGATTTTCATCAGAACTTTCATCTTTAGTTTTTACGTTGAGATCAAAGATCCATATGGGTTTTTCTTTTTTTTTTTAATATGTAGGAGATATAGGTTGAAGGCTTTTTGGTTTTGTTTTGTTTTTTAGCACATGAATATCATCACTCCAGCACCACTTGTTGAAAAAACGACCTACATTGCTGTCTCATTTTTATCGATATTTTATAGAACCCCATCTTGGAAACTGTCATTTTATTGTGTATCGAATAAAACTGACACAAACATTTACAAGGACTGATCAAAAAATAAAGTATCTGTTTTTTTAATTAACAGCAATATACACATTACTGCTAATTTTCCACTCCCCAAAATTATACTTCTCTCTTCAAATGCATTTAACCCTTCCTTCTTGCCAGTGTCTGAAATGGTTCAGGAAATCTTCTTTCATGAGCATCTTTACAAGGCATGATCAAAAAATACCATGATGACTCATAAAGCATCGCAGTATATTTTTATCCCCTAGATCTAGAACCGTGTAACTTCTGGCTCTCCCTCAGTGTCAAAGCAATCATGAAAAGTACTTTGAATCAGTTCAAGACATTGAGATGCCTATGACAGTGCAGCTAAAGACACTAGAAAAGAAGACTTTTAGGACTGTGTTATTTTTTCTTGGTACCAGGGATCAAACTGGGACCTTAGCTTGTGAGGCAGGTACTAGAACCACATTGATCTAAATCCCAGGTCCTAGAACTGTTTTAGAAAGTGATAAGGGTCTACAGCCATACCACCCTGAACGCGCCTGATCTCGTCTGATCTCGGAAGCTAAGCAGGGTTGGGCCTGGTTAGTACTTGGATGGGAGAAAGTGATAAGGATGGGATAAATGTGCTTAAAGTGAAAGGAAGTGTTTTTCAGGGAATTCATGGCAATATGTCTTTTACTGTACTAATTTTTTAAAAAATTGAAACATTCAGCCTAGTTTCAGATCATATCCTGTATACTAAGATTTTATGCAATGAAATTCTTTGGGATAATGCCAAGAATTACAGTTGTTGAGTTGCGTGATTAACTGCATTTTTAGTGTTTAAAGCCGATGTCAAATAATGAACACAGTGGCAAACACCGAAAGTCCCAGCTATGAAGGAGGCTGGAACAAGAGGACTGCTTGACCCCCAGGACTTTGAGAACGGCCTGTCCAACATAGTGAAACCCTATTCCCTTAAGAAAAATATAGTTTTAAAAAATAAATACATAAGCTGTATTATCTTATATTTGTAAGTGCACTGGGTAATATTTTTAATGTTGAGTGCAGCATTGCACAACAGATCTCTAGCATCTTTTCAGTTTTGCATGACGAAAGTTTAATAGTATTTTCCATCTTCCCCTTCCCCAAACTCCTGGCAACCATGTTGTGGTATTTCTGAATTGGTCTACTTTAAATATTTGATATAAGTAAATCATGCAGTATTTGTCCTTCTGTGATTAGTTTATTTTACTTGGTATAATGTCTTCAAGATTCATCCATGTTAGAGCATATGATAAGATTCCCTTGTCTTTTTTGTTTGCATAATATCACATCACTTATATGTTCCAGGTTTTATATCCTTATCCATAAAAGAACACTTAGATTATTTCCATCTTTTAGCTATAATGAATAATGGTGCATTGAACGTGAGAATGCATGTATTTCTTGAAGCTCTTGATTTAAATTGTTTTAAATAACCAAAAGTCAGATGACTGGATCACAGGGTATTTTTTTAAGAATCACCGTGGAGCTTTATAAACTAGCAGTCCCATTTAAATTCCCACCAATACTGTAGCAGAGTTCAAATTTCTCAACATCCTCACCAACACCTGTTATCTTATTTTTGCTTTTTTTTTTAATAGTGGTCATCCAAACATGAAAACTAGATGCTTAGGGAAGTTGCACATCTTTTCATGTTTATCTGTTAGCCATTGTATATATTTTTATAGACCTAGTTAAGTACTTTACATTTTTTAATTGGTTATTTATTTACTCAGTCACTGATAGAGTTCCTTATGTATTTTGGATATTAATTGCTTTTAGATAGATGGTTTTAACATAGTCTGTCCTACTGTGTAAATTGTCATTCACTGTTATTTGCTTTGTGACCCAGTTTCTTAGGGCTAAGGTTAGGGTCAAAGTTATAGTGAATATTCAGTTTTTTTCTAAAATTAATTGATTTTATTGGTACATTTTTTATATACATCATGATCACAATCGACACTGAGCATTTGTACCAGTATATGACATGACTTAATTCTCATTTTTTCCCATTCCCCTGCTCACCCTACAACCTTCTGCCCCATATATATGTAAGCTTTCTTTCCTTTTTTTTTAACCATCACATTCTTTCTCTATGTTTTTTTACCCACACATTCAGTTTTTACAGCACTATTGAAAGGACTGTATTTCCTCCACTGTGTAATCTAGACACTCTTGTAAAAAAGCATTTGAGCCAATAAAATCAATTAATTAAACAAAAGGAAATATCTTATCTGCCTATGTTTCTCAACAAAGGAATTTTGACTAGCATGGTACTTGAAAAATGCAGGAGAGATGTTTCTAGGAACAGTAAAATTATTCCAAGTGTCACAGTTGTCATTGTTAATTCTGAAAATGTCATATTATCAGTGCCTTGACTGCCTAGGTAGGAGAATAAATTAGATAGTGCATAGCATGGAAGAAACACTGATAGGAAAGAACTAATATATTTTTGAGTAATGAAATACAGAGTAATGAAAAACATGCTGTTTCTCTTCTCTAGAAATTCCCACAAAAAAGAAAATATCCTAATGGTTTTAATGCATGCATAATCAGGATACAGTTCAGAATGGACTGTGTTCTTAAAATAATGTTGACAACCATAAAAACAATGTCTAATTCTAGAAAAACCTCTAGAAAATGGATAGAGAATGAAAATATTTCCTATTCAATCAGAAGTACGTGCTATAAACATATTTTTCCTTCTGGATGATGTTAAGCAACCAATGAACATACATCTCAGGAAATTTTGTAGATATGTTAAAACTAAATTAAAGCAGTTCTTAGTCATTCTGAGCTCTTTCAGAAATCACACTAATGTCTTTGATCGTGTAGACTTTACTTTCATAGCATTCACTGGTTTGCTTTGTTGTACTATTCTTTACTAATAAAGTGTATCTTAAAATTAGAAAAACAAAAACAAAAAACCCAACATTTGAATGTATCTGTAAAAGTTTATTTTGGGGTTTTCTGTTTCCTTTAATATACATATGTGTCCATACTGTGCTTTGTGTGCTTTTGAATTTGTTTTTGTTTCTTTGAGACAGCATCTCATTTTGTTGCTCAGGCTGTTCTCAAACTTCTGGGCTCGAGTGATTCTCCTACCTCAGCCTCTCAAGAAGTTAGGAGTACTGGAGTATGCTACCATACCTGGCTCTATACTGTTTTTTTGTAATATATTTTGCAATAAGTAAACATAGGGTTCCAGCTTTGTTCTCTTCTCTGGAGGCTGTTTTTAGTTATTTGGGATCTCTTGTGATTCTATGTGAATCATAGAATGGCTTATTTTAGTTCTATAAAAATTGGTATTGACTGAATTAAATCTATAGATCATTTTAGGTAGTAGTATAAATATTGTAACAACATAAAGTCTTTTAACTTATGAACATGGGATGCCATTCCATTTTACTTGTGTCTTTAATTTCTCTCAGCAGTGTTTTGTAGTTTTCAGTGTATAAATCTTTAACCTTCTGGGTAAGTTTATTTGAAAGTATTTTGTTCTGTTGATGCTATTAAGATTGTTTTGGGCCGGGCGTGGTGGCTCATGCCTGTAATCCCAGCACTCGGGAGGCAAAGGCAGGAGGATTGCTGAGTTCAAGGCTTGCCTGGGCTACAGAGTGAGCTCAGGGCCAGCTTGAACTACAAAGTGAGACCCTGTCTCAAAAAACAAAAAACAAAAAACAAAACAAAAAAAAAAAGATTGTTTTGGTAATGTCCCTTTCAGACTGTTCATTTAATGTATAGAAATATAGTTGAGTTTTGTGTGGTGATTTTGCATACTGCAACACTATTCATTTATTGAATGAGCAAACAGATGATTAATCTTCAATGTTACATGTTTATAATATTTTACCTGCAGAGATAACTTTACTTTTTCTTTTCCCATTTGGATACTATTTACTTATTTTTGTGTCTAATTTGGTTTAAATAAAACACACCAAGAATCAGTATCTTTGTCCTGTTTCTTGTCTTAGAGCAAAAGCTTTTAATTTTTGGCATTGAGTATGAGATTTTAATTTTTGGCATTTTCATATTGTGTAGATGTTTTAGGGGTTGCTGAGCTACATTATATACACATATCTTATCCCAATCTGCTGATATTGTCACTTTCACCAATTGAAGCATAAAATGTTACTTCCTTCATATATCATTTTAGTTTTTCATCTGTAGTAATTGTGTTATGCCCAGAATTGGAAATGATATAATAGCTGTGTTAAATATTTCTTTTACATGCATATAGAACTATATTTGCATTACAACTTTTGCTTCAAACATAATGCATAATTTAGAAAACTCAAGAGAAGTACAGTTAGTATGAATTCTATCATTTTGTTTACTGTATTTTTTATTTTTGATGCTTCAAGAATCATTATTTTATATTTCCTTTCAGTTTAGAAAACTACCTGGGCTTTTTTCAAGTAAATGTGACAGCAAATTTTCTTGGTTTTCTTTCATATCAGATGTCTGAATTTTCTCTTCATTTCTGAAGCACTTTATTTTCCCTTCCTTAGGATATTCTGGGTTAAACTGTCTTTGAACAGCGTTGTGCTAACTTTCTCTGGCTAGCATGTTCTCTGATGAGAAATTTCAATTTCTTTTTGCTTCAAATAAGTAGTACACTGTTTCTAGCAGCTTTTAAGAATTTCTCACTGCACAGGCATGACAGCACATAACTGTAATTCCAGTATTCTGAGAGACTGAGGCAGGAGGATTACAAATAAAGCCTTATATTGTGAAGTAAAAGAAAATGTTCAAAGGGAAATGGGTGGGTGGGGGCCGAGTAGAAGGGAAAGAAAAAAAATTGATGGTTAAAACTAAGCAAACAAAGTTTATGTCTGTAGGGGGTGAGGAGTTGTAAAGAAGTCAGGGAAATGGGAAAAAATGGGAATCAAGATGTGTCATGTACTGGTACAAACCCTCAATGTAGAATGTGATCACAATGTATGTATAAAATATACCAATTAAATCAATTTCAAAAAGACAGGAAAATAAGAAAAGAAAACAAAGCCTAGCCAGTCCTGTTTTTCTTTTTAAATTTCAACTGTAATTATTTGACATGAGCTTCAATGGGGTTTATCCTATGTGATACTCACTCATTTTTGGATATGTGGATCTTTTCCCAAATTTGGGGCATTTTTAACCATTTTTTTCTCTAGGAATATTTCAGCATTTTCTGTCTCATCTCCTTCCATGATTCCATCTTCTTACCTCCCTCACTTCCTTTATTCTGCTCCCTTTCTCCTTCCCTTCCTCCTTTCCCTTCACTTCCTTCCTCCCCTTTCCCTCTTACCGTTCCTTCTTCCTTTCTTCCCTTCCTTCCTCTCTTCTTTCTTGCCTTGAATCAGAGATTAAAATCAGGATTACTGTGCATGCCGGGTAAGTTCTCTACCACTGAGCCATATCTTATTTCATTTCTTACAATCGCATGAATTCCTTAGAATCTGTTTGCTTTTTCTCCTCAGGATACTCTTAGGATACTCTGTTCAAATTGGCAAATTTTTTATTGTTCTGTCTTCAGATTCATTGATGCTTTCCACTGTCCCCACTCTATTGCTATTGATCCGTTCATTTATGTTTTTATTTGGTGATGTTTTTAAGTTTTAAATCTTTTTCTAAGACATTACTATTTTGTTTCATATTCATTAAAATAGTTTTATAATGGCTGGTTTCTGTTGTTGTTGTTGTTGTTGTTGTTGTTGTTGTTGTTGTTGTTGTTGTTGTTACAGCTCTGTCGGGAAAATTTGAGATATTGCTTCAGTATTCCTTCCAGGTAGACATGGAAGTCCAGGTTTCTCATTGGTATTGATTAACACCCCAGCTGGGACTGAGGTCTTCTTGTTATTGCTGTGCAGATGTGCTAGTCTCTCCTGACTAGCCTAAGTAGCTCTTGTTACCTCCTTGGCTAGATGTGAAAATCTTCAACCTGGTTCCCTGTATCCTCCACTGAAACCATGGGGATGTTTTGGCTTCATCACCACTAGGTGGTAGTGATAGTCCTGAATTTCTTTTAGGGTTCCTCTCACATCACCCCAACAGGGAAGAGAAATGGTTGGCTTACTACTGCCAGATGAAGGTAGAAGTCCAGGCTTGCCAGGGGTTTGACAGCGTGGTTTTCATTATCAGCTAGCAAAGGTGGAAGTGTAGGCTCCTCACTATGCTTTCGTGTATGTGAGTGGGAGTTGGGCCATTGCTTTTTCTATAGTTTTTGACTGAACTTACAGTTTATTGTTTAAAAATTCTCTGTCTTTCCTGGCATACCTCTTGTTTGATTCTGTGGCCAGAGCGAATAGCCTTTTTTGAAGCTTTTTATCTGTGCCTGTTGGTATTTCTGATAACTAACTTCTTTAGCTCCAGTGTGTTCTACAAAACAAAACAAAAACTCAGGAAAATGACCATGCTATTCTTGGAATCATGATCTAGCTTCCTTTCTCTCTACTTATCATAGTCTCCTTATGCTGTATGTTGGTCTAGAGGTTTTACTTTTTATACTGAGGGAAAATTACATTTATTCTGCATTCCTGAAAAAGGGAAAAAATTTAAGTAAACAATTATGAACTTCCAAATATTTGTTGGAATACACTAATTTATTTTACTTAATTGTATTATATTTTGTTTTTGTGTTGCTAGGAATCAAATTCAGTGCTTCATGCATGTTAGGCAAGTGTTTCACCACTATGCTATGTTCCTAGGCCTATGTTAACTTTTTTATATTGATATTTTATCCTACAACTGTGTCGAATTTCTTAGTTTTGGAAACATTTTTAAAATTTAAAATTGTACATAAATTGTTGAGCTTACAAATATAGATAATTTTACTTCTTTTCAAATATGGTCTTCCTTGTCTAATTCCTGCTATAGTGGAATTAATCTTTTGCTACTTAGTATTGAGACTTTTTTTCCTTTTCCCATTCATCTATAACTGTTTCAAACATAATATGAACTTATATAAAAACTTTTATACTCACTTTTTCATGAGCAAACATAAAGTTGATTATAGTCCATTCAAATGAGGAACCTAAATTTTGAGTTAATGCTAGTCAGGAAAGATTTTTTTCCCACTGAATTGAGTTTATTTACACATTCATTTTTTGAATTGCTGTTTATTTCTTTTTTTTAATTGAATTCTTTATTGGTACAATTTATATACATCTCAAAATCACATATAACATTGGGAAATTTGTACCAGTATATGCCACAAGTTAATTCTCATTTTTACCCATATCCCTACCCACTCCCCCCTTGCTGTTTATTTCTTGAGGTTAACTTTAATTTCTCTGAGAGCAGTTGCCTATTGGAAATTATTTTGTCTGTAGGGAAAATTTTAAAAAATGTTTGTAGATTTTTTTTTTTTAGTTATTATACTGAGGGAGGGAGTAATGTTACAGGTATCTAGTGGGTGCTATTGAGCATTCTATAAAGTGCCCTATACTAGCTTAACAAGGCCAAAATGTCAAAGCGCCAGATTGAGAGGGCTGTATATTATACTGAATTGTAAAATGACTTACATAGGTTTAGATAATCCTTGGAGACTTTAGCATTGCATTAAAAATGTTCCATGCATTTTGTTTATTCCAAGTATTAGAGTTTTCCTTATGTTGTCTAACCAAGTATGAATTCCTAGGATGATTCTATTTGAATAGAGTGAATTATTTAATTAATATATAGTTAGATTTGATTTGCTAAAATTTCCTTTTTTAAAAATTGATTTTATTGGGCTGGAGATCTAGCTCAGTGGTTCCGGCGCCTGCCTTGCAAGTGCAAGGTCCTGAGTTCAATCCTGGTAACCACATAGAATGCTGGGTGTGGTGACTCATGCCCATCAGCCATCAATACCACATACCACAGTGCCGGGCGTGGTGGCTCACGCCTGTAATCCCAGCACTCGGAAGGCAGAGGCAGGAGGATTGATGAGTTCAAGGCTTGCCTGGGCTCCATAGTGAGCTCAGGGCCAGCCTGAACTACAAAGCGAGACCCTGTCTCAAAAAAATTTTTTTTTTTATTTTATTGGTACATTTTATATATACACACATTCAACACTGACAGTTTGTACTGGCACATGATGCACTGTTTCTCATTTTCCCATTCCCCTGGCCTCTCTACAACCCTCCGCTCCCTATATACATATACATAAGCTATGTTTCCTCTCTATATGTTTTGTTTCCTTTTTTAACCATCAAATTTTTTCTTTCCCTTCTTTACTTGGCCCTACCCTCCCTTTCCCTTTTCCTTTTGAACATTTCTTTATTATTTCACATTACCTATCATACATTATAGAACTTATTTACACCTTCAGTTCCTCATACCAGAAAAATGATATATTATTTATACATCTGTGTCCTATTTATTTCACCTATGCGTATGTCTTCAGGGTAGATCCATTAATGGGTACATCCATAAATGACTCAAATTTATCATTATTTATAGCAGAGTAATACTCCATTTTATTATTTTTTTAAAAACCCACGTCTTTTTTATCCAGTCTCCTTTTGATAGGCATTTCCAAATTTACCTATCACAAACCAAACTGCTATAAACATGGGTGCACATATGTCACTGTGATATGAATCTTTTAATTTTTTCATGTATATACCAAACTAGAATTTTCTTAAGAATGTTTATGTCTATCTTCATGAGAGAAGTTAGTCTGGAAATTTCTGATATGAATTTGGAGTGTGAAGCTCCTAGAATGAGTTGAGGAGTATCACTTGCATGTTACGGATCTTCAGAAGGGTAAAACCAAGGGAAGATATAGAGACAAGAATGTGAGAAGGGTCTTAGAATTAGATCATATAGGGCCGGAGGGTTAGCTCAGTGGTTCCGGCGCCTGCCTCACAAGTGCAAGGTCCTGAGTTCGATCCCCAGTAACCACATATAATGCTGGGCGTGAAGACTCACACCCACCAGCAATCAATACCACATAGCACAGTGCCAGGCGTGGTGGCTCACGTCTGTAATCCCAGCACTCAGGAGGCAGAGACGGGAGGATTGCTGAGTTCGAGGGTTGCCTGGGCTACTTAGTGAGCTCAGAGCCAGTCTGAACACAAAGTGAGATCCTGTCTCAAAAGAAAAAAAAAAGAATTAGATCATATAGTTATAGAGGCTGAGAATTGCTAAGACAGGAACAAACTGTGAGTGAGACACCCTGGAATATTAATGGTGATGTGGCTCAGTCCAAGACTTTTGATGTAAGAAACTGGAGAATGGCTAGGTGAGTCCAAAAGCATGAGCCTGGGAGAGTTTTGGAAATTTGTATCTTTCAAGACATATTTTTCTTTTGTCTTGTCAAATTTATTGGCATAAAGTTAGTCATAATTTCCTACTGTGTTAATATCATTACCGGTCTTATTTCTGATGTTGGTGATTTGGTTTGGGGATTTTTGTCTGCTTTGTTTTGTTTTTGGTTTTGGAAAGCAAACCCATGGCTTCCTGAATTGAAGACAAGTGTTCTGCCCACTAAGGTAACCCCAGCCTTGTAAGTGCAATTGTGTCTCCTCTCTATTGTCTTCCAACCCCATTAATTTGGATAGATGTTTGTCAGCGTTTTGACCTCAAAATCCATCTGTTAGTTTCATTGACTTTTATTTTTTATTTTATTGACTTCTACTCTGATATTGTTCTCTTTGTCTTAGTTTCTTAAGGTAGAGACAGAAGTAGTTTTTTTTCAAATCTTTATTCTTTTCTAATATAGATGATGAGTACTATATATGGTAACATTTTTTTTAGTTTCATAAATTTTAATGGCCTGTATTTTTATTTTCATTCAGGTCAAAGTAATTTCTAATTTTTTGAGCTGTGAGTAATTAGAATTGTCACTTAGTTCCAAATATTGTGGAGTTTTCAAAATACTGCTTGTCAGTTGCTAATTTAAATCCATTGTGCTTAGAAAATACATGATTTATTTTCTTCTAAATTTATTAAAAATTGTTTATAGCTTTGAATATGATTATGTGAAAAATAAAGATGTTACATTTCATGTTCACTTAAAAAATTAGTATTTTCTCCCAAGCAAGAATTTATTTTGTTTACCTGAAACATCACTGATTATGTCAAGTGGCTAGAACTGTGATGGTGAACCTTTTAGAGCTTTCATTGATGACCGACAGCTCAGGGTAGCACATGTGCCATAGGTTCACCACCACTGGCCTAAAAAGGATAGGTTTATGAAGGTGCCATCTATAATATCTTCTTATGGGGAGAGAGTGAGAGTGTATGTGTACATGTGCTTGATTAAGTACTTTAAAAAATGTTTAACTCAGTGCTGTGGATTTATATCAGAAGAGATAATGTCTCAATAAGCACATTATGAGATAAGCTTAATCAGAGTTTGCTGAAAATGTTTTTTTAAGACTGGAAACTAAGGGGAAGTCATAGTTTTTATTTTTATTTTGTTTGGGGTTTCTTTGCGTGTAAGGTGTTGTGCTGGGAGTTGAACTAAGGGAGTGCTGACCTAACCCTTTTCAAAAATTTTATTTTGAGGCAAGGTCTTTTGAGTTGGCTAGACAGGGCTTCTATTTTTTTTTTTTTTTGAGACAAGGTCTCACTTTGTAGTTCAGACTGGCCCTGAGCTCACCATGTAGCCCAGACAAGCCTCAAACTCAGCAGTCCTCCTGTCTCTGCCTCCTGAGTGCTGGGATTACAGGTGTGAGCCACCACGCCCGGCAGGGTTTCTATTTTCTACTTCAGCAAACCCAGTGTCTGAAATGATAGTTGTGTACCAGTGTACCCCACCTGAACAATTTTGTGTGATTTACTTCTTTGGCTATTGGAAGAATTCTAGGGATTAGAAGGAAGAAATAAACCAACCAAAATGAGCTGGCATTTACTTGCCCATTGCTTCACCATCACAACCCCTTACCTGATTTTTAGTAGTGGAGCCACAACGCCTGTTTTATTTGCCCACCAGCTGTTTCCCTAGTCCAACAGGTTCTGATGGCTGACATATTTGCAAAATACTACTTCGAAATTTGATTGCTTATTATAAATAAGATAGAATTGTAGGCTTCCCAATAAACTGATTTAATACCATAACAAGCCAAATTAACGTTACTTTGTACCTATAATTCAATTTATGTACCATGCTATAGTCAAGCTAAATAATATATTTAACCTCCCTACTTTCTGTGGTAACAGGGATGGAACTCAGGACTTTGTATTTGCCAATCAGGCAGTAGCATTACTGAGCCACATCCCCCTACTGATTGATTGATTGGTTGATTGATTGATTGATTGATTGATTGATTGATTGAGACAGGGTCTCACTTTGTAGTTCAGACTGGCCCTGAGCTCACTATGTAGCCCAGGCAAGCTTCGAACTCACAGCAATCCTCCTGCCTCTGCCTCCCGAGTGCTGGGATTACAGGTGTGAGCCACCACACCCAGCAATGTTGTAAAGGGTTCCCTGGATCAGATCAAACCAGGCGCTGGAACCATTGAGCTAAATCTCCAGCCCAATATATTTAAATTCTAATCCTATTGAATTTAACTTTAAAGAACTCTCTCTCAAAAATAGTTTTGGAAAGCTTTTGGACAAAGTGTATATGGAAACTTGATGAGGTTGAAAGTGTTTTAATACCTTTTATGATTTAAACATCATGTCATATTTTTACATAAAATGTTTAACTGCTAAATTTTTCCTTTATGGCAAGTATAATTCCATGAGAAAGGGACTTGTTCTTCCTACCATCATATTCCAGTCCCATACATAGTGGCTATTCAGTACATTTTTGTTGAGTGGGGGGAAAAAAAAGCACTGCATTACATATTATTACTTGTGGCAGCTTAGGTAGAATTAGAACAGCTGATAAATTTTGCCCGATTTTACTTTAAATCTCTGTATGGGACAGGTTATTAAACTTCTTTGACTCCTTTTCATTTCTTTCTTCTTTAAAAACCATGCCAAGTTTTAGGGAACAAGCTAAAATAGCTTCAGGGGTCTCCTATGAGATGTTAACTGGAAATGCAGACTGCACATGAGTTAAGAGATTCTTATGTGCTTTGCACTTAATAAATGCTCATTGTACTTGAATAAATATATCTTTTTTTTTTTTGAGACAGGATTTCACTTATAGCTCAGGCTGGCCCTGAACTCATTATGTAGCTCAGGCAAGCCTGGAACTCAGCAATTCTCCTGCCTGTGCCTCTCGAGTGCTGGGATTACAGGCTTGAGCCACCACGCCTGGTTTGAATAAATATATTTTAATCCACCTCCTTGTTTGTTTGGTTTGTTTGTTTGTTCATTCCTTTGTTTGCTTGTACAAATGATGAAACCAAAACCAAGGACTGAGATTTTAACATATGTAAGGTCCTATGTTTAATCCCAAGCACTCAAAGGAGAAAAAAAATATTAGGCTAATATTATGCAGGTTTTAAAACTGTAGGGCCAGAGCTAGAATTCCAATCCCTCTTCTAATACAATTTTCTTTTCCAGTTAAGGTTTCTGAATCTCTTCCAGAGAGAATTACTTGGGGAGGGGTGTTCTTGGATTGTGCCTAAGATACTTGAAGCACTGAGATCACTAAGTGAAAGATTGTGCCTGGGATCATACTGCCAGGACTACAGTTATACCTTTTAATAACTAGAGCAAGTTATTTCATCTTCTCATCTGTAAAATAAAGATAATAGTGCATAACTTTTGGGCTGTTTTGAGGATTAAAAACATTACAGGATTGTACTGAGAAAAACTTCTCTTTAGTACTAAGTCTTGCTGCTATTGAAAGTATTTTTTCTTGCCATTAATAATTTGTACTAAACTGACTCTGAAGGCATTGGTTCACTTTCTTGGTCTTAGGGTTTTTAATTGGTGCTCTTCTTAATCTTTTCTCTACAGCAACTTTAAAGTCCTTCAGTAAGATAATAGAAAGTTAATGAGAATTTTAAAAGCAGACAAATTCAGGATTCTTACCACTGATCTTTATTTCCACAGTACTCAGTTATGGGGTGATCAAAAAATACAGTGAATATTTAATTTTTTTAAAGTATTGCAATAAATGTATTGCACATTGCCATTAATTGCTCTGAAAATAATTCCTCTTTGCTTTGAACACACTTAAACCATTGTTCTTAACATTCTGAAGCAGTTTCGGATATTCCCTTTAATAACTTTAAGAAAGGCAATGAATTAAGGCGCCTAGTGCCATCCATTGGGAAGGCATGCTTCTAAAAAAATGTTACAGTGTGTCTTCTTCCACCTTATGCATCAGATCTGGCAAAAGCAACATTTGGGTCTTCCCCAAAATGGTCAGAAATGAGCATAGAGGGCCGGAGATTTAGCTCAGTGGTTCCGCCGCCTGCCTAGGAAGCGCAAGGTCCCTGGTTTGATCCTGGTAACCACATATAATGATATGATATTGGGCATAGTGACTGACACCCACCAGCAATCAATACCACATACCACAGTGCCAGGCGTGGTGGCTCACGCCTGTAATCCCATTACTCTGGAGGCAGAGACAGAAGGATTGCTGAGTTCCAGGCTTGCCTGGGCTACATAGTGAGCTCAAGGCCAGCCTGAACTACAAAGCGAGACCCTGTCTCAAAAAAAAATGACCATAGAAAGTAAACATTTTCAATCAATTCCAGGTATATGGACAGCTATGCACAACAGTCCAAAAAACAAAAACAAAAAACAAAAAAACTTCCAGAACCGGCTCAGAAAGTGGCAAGAGCAATGGGATAAGTGTGTTTGAAGCAAAGAAGTAGTATTTTGAGAGGCAATGTCTTACTGTAATTTTAAAAATTTAAACATTTTTTTATCAGACCTCGGTGAAGAGAGGTAATATTTTCTTAAAATTTGTAAGACTTGGGCCGGAGATTTAGCTCAGTGGTTCCAGCGCCTGCCTCATAAGCACAAGGCCCTGAAGTTCGATCCTGGTAACCACATACAATGCTGGGCGTGGTGACTCACGCCCACCAGCAATCAATACCATATACCACAGTGCCGGGCGTGGTGGCTCACGCCAGTAATCCCAGCACTCGGGAGGCAGAGGCAGGAGGAGGATTGCTGAGTTCAAGGCTTTCCTGGGCTACATAGTGAGTTGAGGGCCAGCCTGAACTACAAAATGAGACCCTGTCTCAAAAAAAAAAAAAAATTGTAAGACTTTTTAAAAATTAAGGGTGCAGATAATCCCCAACTGAGAGCTATTTAATTTATGATTTTTTAACTTTATAGTGGTTCAGAAGTGATATGTATGAAACCATAGATCAAGTTTTGAATTTTGATCTATTCTTGAGGTATCAGTAGAAGGTACTAAGGCTGCATCTTCCTAGTAACTCCAGAATTATGAGGGTAAATAATCAATAATTTTATTAAGTTATGATGTTCAGTGGGTCGTGTGTTAAATGTATTTTGGACCTACAATCTTTTCAACATACAGCCTATCAATATATAATCCTATTGCAAATTAAGGAGCATATATATATTTTAAAAAATAAACTTTCTAATCATACATGAAATAGATACAAATGTATTTTCTAGAGAAATGTATTAGGATTTTAAAAAGTTTTATTCTATGTGGCACCTAGATTCTTTACTAATGTATTTGCTGAAATGGAAATTTTCAAATTTCAAATTATTTGCAAATTATTGAAAAACATGGGATAGAATATATATCTATATTCTATATATAGATATATATTCTATATATAGTTGCAGAACCAAAAAAAAATCTCACTGTTTAAGTGATTTGACATTAGATTAACTTTTAGGAATACTTTATCTTCAGAAACCCCATCCAATTAAAATTCTGGGTTTTTTTGTTCTTATCTAAGCAGAACAGTTATTTTAACCTATACATATTATAGAATTAATAATATAATAATTATTTTATCTGTAGAGTATTGTGTATGTATATATATGTATAAATAAATATATAAATATATATACATATAAATGAAGAATTTCCACTCTTAATGTCTATTAATTTCAATCATAGATCCCTCAGTGGCAAGGACTATTTCATCACAAAGAAGAAACTAGTGCTTAGGCCCAGAGCTAGCACCCTTAGTAAAATAAATACTGTGATGAATATATAAAAATAAACATCTGTCCTAGAGATGATCCTCTTTGTCAGCTGTTCTTAAAGATGGATCTACAAGCTACATAAGACACTTTGATGGTTTCTCAAAGTAAAGTCTATTTTCATCATAATTCTGAAATTTTTTTCCCATTAAGTTAACAATGGCATAGATTGGGCAAAGGCCATGATGGGGTACTGGCAGCAAAATATGATTAGAGAAGTGGCAATATACTGATACAGTAGTCATTAAGTTGTTGATTTTTTTTTAGCTTTAAAGGAAAAAGCTAGATTCACTTAAAGTCTCTATAAAGCAGTACAAATGAACTTTCAAAACTATTGTGCTGTTTGCAGTGTGCATCCCTGTAATATTCTGTATGACTCAATGGAAAATGTGCGTTCTGCTGCACGTGGAAGTGTATTGCCTTTACCTTAAAGCAAAGCTCTTATGTGACTAGATGGAAGCTCCTCTGGGCGCCTTTTTCAAGAAACACCATTTTTACTTGAAGGAATGAGTGACAAACTGGTTATTCACATTTGGTCTTTAGTAGGTATTTTCATGAGAAGAAACAAAATGAGTCTGTCATTTCAGTTGAAACAATGGATGGTATTTGTTTTGGTTAGGATATTTGAAGATTCTGAGAAAAAAATTAGAATTCTGAAGCTTTGAGCCTGAGATTTTTCTAGTACTTTGAGTTTTCTGAAGAGACTGTGATAATATTAAGAAGACAATTTTTTAACTTTAAATAATGTGTCAACATTTGGAAGATCTACATATTTCAAAGAATCATTATATTTCAAATTACTGATTTTTTTTGTATTACCAGAATTATGGATAAAGAAAAAGGCTTCCAAAGTGCAGGATAGTTTAAGGGATTTTAATATAACAGAATTTAGAAAATTCATTGATGTGATTTCAGATTACACATTGCAAGAAACCACCACTCCTGAATCTTGATATACTATCAAAGAATCTGAAAAGGCCTATAAAAGTCCTTTTGGGTGTTTTTTTCCTCTTCTTCTTCTATTTTCCCCTTTCTTTTCTTTTTCCTCCTCTTTTTTTTGGGGCGGGTCAGTACCAGGGATCAAACTCAGGGCCTTGCACTTGCGAGGCAGGTGCAGTGCCACTGAGCTACTTCCCTGGCCCCTACAAGCCCTTTTCTAACTATAGTTCGTGTGCTACCTCTTATTCATTCTTTTCAATCAAAACAACATGTCACAGCAGATTGAAAACAGAAACATAAAAATTTAACTTTCTTGCTTAAGTCAGAAATTAAAGACATCTGTAAAAACATAAAACAGTATCACTCTTCTTACTAATTTACTTTTGGAAAAAATGCAATTATTTTCATAGAAATTGTTTCATATAAAAATGTAAGGTTTATTATTGTTTTAAAGGGAATTTATAAAGATTTTAAATTTGTAGATATCAATAGGCATACACATGCACTAAATAAATAAATATGTATCAATGAGAATATGCTTTTTTGTGTGTGCTTTTCTTTTTCAGGTATGAGTATACAATAAAAACTTAGAGACTTCTAGGTTTGTTTTTGCCCCTGGAGCATGAGAGAAAGTATACTTAATTTTTCCACAACTTTGTGTCCAAATATTTGGTGTAGAAAACAGGCAGTTTTTTTTTTTTTTAAGTTTAAAGTCAAGACTGGGCTTAGCTTTTCTGATTGCATGGGAATAATCAACATTTTCAGTTCTCTTTTAAGCATTACCTGTATTTTGTTATTATAGTTCTTCAAAGAACTACACTGAACAATGGTGAAGCTGTGAGTAACATGCCACAGTGGGCTGCTATTGAAAGCTCTAGAAGGTTCACCATCATTGATATAACCCTTACATTTATTTAACTGTTAAAACCTTTTTATTCATTAGATCATAACATGATTTAAACTAAGATTATAATCCAAATGCAACCCATAGTTAACCACTTCAACAGTTGACAGCTCTGTTACTGTTTTGTGATTTTTTTCTTGTGATATTCAGTGAAATTTTTCAGAAATATAAAAAGAATTATTTGCAACTCATTGCCAATGTGCCCATCTTCTAGTATGAGGCAAAACTAGTTGAGGCTAAGCATCCATGGTTACATTTTAAAGTATACTTAAAACATGTATTGTAAATATGAATTTAAAGATGTGGATGGACACACAAATAATAGTTGTAAACTTTTTTTTTTCTTTTTGCACTACAAGTGATGAAGACCAGAGCTATTCTATCACTGAGTTACATCTTCAGCCCTGTTTACTTCTTAAATTTTCAGACAAGGTCTTGAAACATTATTTTTTCCTAGAATACCCCCCCAAATAGGAACAAATTCTTTCTTTTTATATATCTGAAAATTTTATTGAAAACCTCAAGAGAAAGTGACAGAATAGTAGCTATATATTCATCAACTGTATAAAGTAGTTGTCTACTTATGGAACTATTGAGTTCTAAACTCGGCTCAGGTTAAGAAATATTATTTTATTTAATTAATTAATCAATTATTTTTTTGATCCTGAGTCTCACTTTGTAGTTTACACTGACCTTAAACTCACAACGATCCTCCTGCCTCATCCTCCCCAGCTCAGGGATTACAGACACATGCCTCTATGCCTAGTTCCATAATTTTATTTTAAATTGGAAACTCTCTAATATGCTAAGTATGTTGTTCATCTGCTTTGTGAACAGTCTCCACATATTACTACCCAGAAAATACAGACTTCTATATTCCATAACATATTCCATGTCCTAATTCTGCTCTTAGCTGGTGGTAAGACTAGTGGATGTACATGATACCTGTTGGAATAGCCTTCCACCTGTGCTTACGGTTGGTGGTAATTAGCACATCCCAACTGGTAAGAGATACCCAATGTGGATAAACACAAAGCCTCAAGCTGTATACTTTCTAGTAAGGAGAGAAGAGTGGCTGGATGCTGTCCTACTTCAAATGGCAAACGGTGTCTGCATTCTCTCCTCTGGAAACTCACCAGCTGTACTTCCATATTGACACTTTACCCTAATCACACCTCCCTAGTTATTTTTGGCTACATTTATTGTGATAAGAATAACAGAAAACATTTGTCTTAAGATCACTTAATATATTTTCAAAGACAAATAACCAAATAATCAATATATTCAAGTATAATGATAAGCGATTATATGATTTTAAGGACCTTTCTGCTCATGACTCTGTGAAAGTGTTAAATTATTGTATTTTATATTATATCTTATATTTTGCTGACTTTTTTTTTCCTGTAGACTGTTAAAAGTCTTTGGAGTTACTCTGGAGGTGTTCATGTATAAATTAGAGACCTCAAAAAAAAATGACTGCTGTTTAATATTTTGCATCCCTCAAAATGTGGTTAACGCCCACTCAGGGCATGCTTAGACTTGGTTGGTAATTACAATTGAGCTGTAAAATATTTTGACAGTTTCCAACTGTTGTGTACTTGTTAGTCATTTGGTGGCAAATGCAATTTGGTGAGGTTTTTGGTGGGGCATATTTAATTAAGACTCTTTCAATTAAGTAGTATGTCACAGTAAGCATCAGTACAAAGTTTTGTAGCTATGAGCTACTTTACATTTTACCCAAGGCAGGGAAAGTGTTTTTCTTTAAAAACATTGCATTGTAAGTGAGACTTGCCATGCATTTATGCTTCTATTTTTCATTACAAGCTTTTACTTGTTGTGTAGTAAAGCATAACCACCCAGTACTTACTTAATTTGCAGCCTGAGCATTATGTATGACTTCCGTAAGTATTGAATGCAGTGGCAAATAAATCTGAATTGCTCATAATAATTAAAAATACTTAAAAGAGAGGAGGGATAGATTTTTGTGACATATTTTTAACTTTTATAATAATAAAGATAAAAATAAGCTAATTTGAGCAATATGGCAATTCCTAGAATGTGAATGTCAGGGCTTTCACATCAGGATAGGTTACCTGTATAGACAGAAAAAGAGAAGAGGTGAAGCATATTTAAACCTTTGTAAACATTTTTAAACCTTTTTTAAACATTTAGATAAATAATTACTTTGGAAATTATGGAGCCACATGATAGTAGAGAAACTTTATACTCAGTGTTTCCAGAAGCAAAAAAGTTTTTAAAAATCCCGTATTCAAGAGATTTTCAGTTACTCAAAAAACCTGTTACTTAAAGGTTTCAATTGTCTTGTGGAAATCTTCAAACATTCTGTTTTTTCTATTTTGTTTATGGGAATTTTGACCATGAAACCATCACTACCTATAAGATTCTTAAGGGAGAAAACAGGAATTTTTGTGAAACTAGTTCACTAGTTCTTTAGCTTTTCAGAAACATAAGAATGTGGTTCATAAAGATAAAATTAAATATTATACAAAATCATCTTACTGTAAATCAATTTAGGCTTTATTTTAAATTGTACTATCTCTCCAAGGATCAGTGTTGGAGAAAATTTTTTAGATAAACCATGTTTATTTTCCATGATAATCTATATATTCAGTGAAAAAAGGACTGAAATTGGTCAGGGAAAGGATAGATATAAGCTGTTAATATCTCAAGTTAGAGAACTGAGGTAATTAAAATATTGTGCTTGTTCTATAAATGTATGCATTTGTACAATTTATTAAACTGCATACTTTAACAGGGTGAATTTGATTGTAAATTATATTTTGATAATCTCTTTAAAAATTAAAAACAAAATATAAATTGAAATGAAAAGCCATATTAGTATCATGGTATTATAAAGTTTATATTGCTTAGTCTGAAATGCATACATAAATTGAACTTAATTAGTTTTGTTCAATAAAAGCCAAAATTTGTAGAGAAATTAGATAAAACCATCTAAGTATTATCATAGATATTATCTTTAAATGTAATTTATTCTATTGAGCTATTCATATATAAATTAATGGTTATCTCACCAGGTATCTGATAACATGTTTTCCCTCTGGTTAATA